>JAUELE010265161.1:0-10206 GCA_031471655.1 Diodora aspera | reverse complement strand
ACTAAGTTCAAGTTGGATGCGTGCTCAAACTCAGAGTCTTCTTTTCAAAACCAACTTTTGGAAGGATAATTATACATAAAGTTAGGTACATACCACGATTAATACACAAAAGACATAAAATGTTTGTCGATTGCAGCTTACTGCCTCTTGAATATTAACATTTATTGTGGGACCCGGTGACAAAATAAGTAAAAAAGCATTCTTTCCAACAGAATCGTTAACATATTAGTACATGTAAACCTTCGGAAACCTTACACTTGCAAATAAATGCATTCGACTCATATTCGGAAAGCATTCGCAAGTCGACGAAACATTCTTCGATAAACCCTCAGTGAAAGGTTCGGAATGAGGCTGCTGTTTGACAGTAGAAAATGTATCCGCCTGAAGCTGCTGGTACTAAGTGAAAACAGCGTTATTTAGTTAGGCATACACTTTGTACATTGTATGATTTACAGTTTATTTTATACATTTCGTACACATAGCACCAGATAGCATAGGGGGGGGGGGAGTATCCAATTTTAAGAGTAAAGTGAAACAAACAGATTCTTGATATATACTCAATATTATAGTACTCATGCAAGAACACTATGGACTTAAATAATCTCAAAATATACATTAAGTTTATGAATTAGTTTGTAAAAGGGATTCCAAATTGCTTTCCATCGAACCATTATTACTCAAGTCTTTCAATTAAAATCCTTAGCAGCTGCGGTACAGTCATTCAAAGAGAGTAATTTAGCCTCTGAATTTATTTTTTATTTTTTTTAAATGTCTTCTGTCTTTTTCGTGTTACTATGAAGTTATTTAAATAAATTCATTAGGAATTTGTGAAATCTTTAATAGCAACGTCAAACCTGCATGTAATATGACCAAGTAACATGAAAAAGTATATTTAAATCTTGACAGAAAGTCTGCAATAAACATTCTCATATATCTTAAGGAAACATGCACAGTAATAGACGGGGCCCATTCTATTGATCACGATCTGTATGCCACAGATTCACCTTCAAAGAAATGTAAAAAATTCCCAATGAAAAATTAATCTAAACTATTTACACTTCAGGAGAAAACTGTAATGACAATGTTGAAGAAAGTGACTCTTGCATGTATGCTTTTCAAATAAATCAAAGACTAGTAATCTGATGATGAAGTCCAAGAATAAATTTATGAGACATGCTCTTTGGAGCTTTTTACGAAAGCATCGTGGGGCCAATTGCGAAATGAAAAACAAATTGAAAAGGCGTAGAAACACGAAAAAGGCGTAGCAACGCTAATTTGAGACATTACCACATATTTCAAAAAGGCGTAGGAACCAAAAAAGGCGTTGCTACCCCTTTTTTAAAATATGTGGTAATGTCTCAAATTAGCGTTGCTACGTTGAATGGGGAAAGGGTAATTATTTTGATTTTTATGAGTTAAAAATGTTTTTTTTTAGGTAGTTGAAGTTTTATATTTTATATTAAAAGACCCGATTTCGATTCCCTACCCTACTATTCAAAAGAAAAACTGAATTTTACATTTTGGTTTAATCTTTTTTACATATAGCGTTATTTTATTTTTTTACATTTTGCGTTAGATGTTTACAAATTGCGTTAAAGACGTTTTTTACATATTGCGTTAATATTTTTACATATTGCGTTAATTTTTACGTTTTGCGTTAGGTTTTTACATATTGCGTTAGTTTTTACATATTGCGTTAGTTTTTACATATTGCGTTAGTTTTTACATATTGCTTTGATTTTACATATTGGGGTTGTGCAAGGGTACGGCAGGCGGCTCGCTTCTTATGTATTGATTTTAAAATGCAAATTGATGGAAGTACATGTATATCTTTGACATGATTGTCCTAGTTCCAAAACATCGGAAATGTAGTTTGAACTTTTGAAACTCAAAATTTTACATGTTAACTATCTATGTACTGTTTGATTCCATTTGAGAACGATGAATTGTTCGCTAACTCAAAATCTAATAATTGCAACATAGAATTATTAGAACAGCCAGGTGTGCGAGTTGCAAGTGCGAAAGTGACGTACGGCTTGCTGAGCAAAGGCACACCTGGCTGTTCTATGAGCGACTGGCGAAGAGTGTCAACAAAATGATGTCTCGTTTGTTAAACAACTTTTTGCTTCGGTGGTCCAAAAATATGAAAAAAATCATCCGAGTGAGTCTGTCGATTTTATGTCACTGTGCAAAATTTAGTTTTGTTGCAATTATTAGATTTTGTGTTAGCGAGCAATTCATCGTTCTCAAACGGAATCAAACGGACTGTAGTAATGCGATCGAAAAAAGCAAACCTTGATAATAATAATAATAATAATAATAATAATAATAATAATAATACTTTTTTATCCATGTGCATGTACATGCAGGAAATTCGTGTCAATACCCATTTTCAGCTGGGCCAACTGGGTCAAGTGGAGTTAAGTACCTTGTCCAAGGGTAC
The DNA here is from genome assembly GCA_031471655.1 of Diodora aspera. Taxonomy (NCBI): domain Eukaryota; kingdom Metazoa; phylum Mollusca; class Gastropoda; order Lepetellida; family Fissurellidae; genus Diodora; species Diodora aspera. The sequence continues at coordinate 7,763 of JAUELE010265161.1, read as the reverse complement.
AACACGGCGCGCCGCTAGCTAGGATCGAACCCGCGACCTAACCGTCGTCGGATCACAAGTCCGACACCTGTTGCTCACGGCTACGGCGCCTCATATATGCTGCGCGTGTACTATACTGACGTCCAAAAGAAAGTATACAAAGGCTTGCAGAGACGACTGAAGAAAAACAACATTAATGTTAATGCAAGCCTTTGTATACTTTCTTTTGGACATCAGTATAGATATGTATTGAAGAAGGCGTTGCTTTTGCATGACGGAGCCAAATGATAAGCCATGACATCAGAGATTTTTTATAAACAATGACACAAAGAGGTTGGAAAAGAGATTGAATCTATTTGTGTATCGTTTTTTTAACATCAGTTTATACAATGCACCTACATAATACTCTCCGGCATTGCCCATCCTTGCTTGCTGCTAACTTCCGGGTGTTTCAAGTTGTCAGACTGAGCTCGTCAAGAGACGAATGAAGATGTCTGGACGGGACAGTTTCCTGCGCATGGAACAACACAACTACTGGATGCAGTCTTTAAGAACCGAATCACTTACGTCATAGAGCGTGCGTCAGATACGATGGCTTGGAAGGGCATCCAACTTGTTGACGCGAGTCAGAGGCATTCGTATCTACTTCGTGTATTTTCGTAACTGTCCAAAACACTCGTACATGTACCTATATCCACGCGCCCTGGCCACCACCAATCAGCGAAGGCGTACTATTGGAAGTTTACTGTGCAAAGTTATTATCGCATTAAAGAATTTCTCTAAAATCTATATCAATCGAATTTACGTTTTGTTACAGTATTTGTAGAACAAATTGAGCGAGTTGGAAATTCTTTGAAGTAATAAATAAAGCCTGTTGGAGATCTGGCATAAATAAAATATTCTATTCAAACTGGCGAGTAATTCTCAAGTAAGGCGTATTTAGAGTTATCTTTCCTTGAAGTAGCCCGCCGAACATGGCATCGAAACGGGCACCAGTTGTCATAAATCAGGTAGTCTCAACAAACTATCAGCAACACTATGTTGAGCATCCTGGAAATCACTCCTATTCACCATGGTCGTTTTGTGCTTATGAAAAGTCTGAATCTGCTAAATATAGACAATCAATGAAATGTGGCATTTACTGCACGAGAAATAACTCTTGATAAATTTAAACACATAACGTCTTTACTTCATCGAGTGTTAGGAGAGGGCCGCCACATGATTGGACGCAAGCTTTCATTATGGAAGCTTCACTGACTGGTCAAAATGCCCGCCTCGAGATGATCGTCATGAATAGGATTGATTCCAGGTTATATGACATACCACTGACAGATTCATATATACCCTGGATTCCGAGGATGCACTTATTATATGTATTTGGACATACAAACTTTTGCAGCCTCGCAAAATGTCTTAAAACCGGGCATTATGAGATTAGTTGTAACTCTTGTGAGTTGTTTCAGGCAGAAGTTCATCATTCTGACACCAGAGGGTGCTTGTTGCACAAGTGACCTCTGAATGACCATCTCCCACCAGTCATCCTCTCCCCCCCCCACCCATGCACAGAGATAGGCTAAAGTTCCCCACTCTATATTTATACTGTTAGCATCCCTTCAATCGATAAAGTTCATACATTCAAACTGCTTCACACACCATTTAACGACTTTGCGTTATTGTTTTTACCAACTCATGTCTTTATATGCAAATATCCAAACCTTTGATTAACAGACTTTACAGCTGATGTTTCAAAGTACTATATTTTGAACTTGCGGTAAAATTTCTAAAATTTTAAACCGAACAAAATAATTTCTTTTTGATGTTTTCAAATTGTTGGAAATTAGTGATCTCTGATAAAGTTAGAAGCCAAAGTTTAAAAAAAAAACTGTCACCGAAATGTTGGAACTGCTGAAGGTAACAACATTTTTCAAATTTTTAGAATTTTGGAAGTTTTACTGTAATACTGTTATCAATGTGTATGGAGCAGTTTTCCTAATTTTTGGGAAGTGATGCTCAATACATGAGAGGTCTTTTCCAGGCTTACTGAAAGTAGACAGAAACAGCCAAACATAAGACTAGAAATTAATTTAAAAAGAAAAACATCACACATAATCATTCATGATGCATAAGTTTATTCATACATGAAAAACAGGAAGAATATCAATGTATCATGATTTGTGATATCCAAGATTCGTGATTTAATTACTGTGCTTTAACAGACGTGAAAAACATAACTCTTATGTGATGTACAGTTGTAATATCACTGTAATATACTTGGGAAGAAAGAATACATTCTAGATAAAATATTATGTCCTATTCTAAATCTTGCAAACTCCTCAAATATTTCTAAAAAAAATATTAAAACTTGCTATATTAACAAAATGTTTCCCACAATTTTTTTTAGTACATTCCTGATAACATACGTGAAAAAAGCTAACAATTTATCAAATGTCATCTTAACTATAAAATATCTTTAAACAATCTTGCATGGCTTTAGGCAATCTTTCAGCCATATCACCATGGTGTCATCAACATCATGTTGGTGTGAGGCTTTAATCACCGGGCTGGTAGAGAGGCACCCAGAGGGACACGAACACTGATTTCCAGGGCAGACAGATCACTGTGCTGACATCCTAACCACTGCACCATCCTGCGCCCCATTTATAAATTGAAAATCGCATATCTCTTAGTTATCTCCCTTAGTTTAGCCACCAGCTTCTGTGAAGGGTAATTTAACAACACAGAGTAGATAGCTGAACTAATATGTTGTCAAAACGATTCTCTCAAAATCCTCTTGTGTTAAATTCCTCCTCTTATCAACTTCTAATGTTTTAACAGTCTAGTTCTTGCAACAGGCCTGGCAATTTGACTTTCATCGAGTCCCTGTGATTGTGTTGACACTATAATGCCCTTTGTCCTAGTGATATCCCTTTAATTAGCCTGCTAACCACAGCAGCATGGCTCGAGAAGGTAGCACATACCGATACACATATATAATATATATATGCGCCAAAGTGCGATTTAAAGACGAACGATATGAAACTTGTTCCACATTATTTCTGTGTTCAGCTTCAAATAAATGTTTCTCAATTATCCAGGAAAACTATACATCTACTGTATGATCAATTTTCTTTAAAACATGTTGCATTCTTTGTTACTTGTTTATAATCAGAACAAAAATCAGGAATCATTTCTTGACACAATCATTTTGTCAAACTGTAGATTTTCAGCTGGATCCCTTTTGGATACATCTTTCCTGGATGATATCCCTGTGTTGACCTCACATTGACTTCGATCAATGAACTACCGCAATGGAACATGATCATATTATCTCTTGGACAACTTGTCTAATCAGTGGATTAAAAAGTTGAATTGGATATGTACAGCATAACCTGTTTAAGACCTGGTTTCTATGACCGTAAAGCGCTATAACTCATAAGGTTTGACTGTGGCATGCTGACAGTAGTGTTGAGTTTTAGGCAAACATTCAGTTACGGCGTCTGCAACAAATTAACTGTTGTGCTGGGCAAGTTGACTGAAGTTCAACTCTTCCATTCATGAGGGTACTGCAGACAGTGAAAAACTTCTTAATGGAAACCATAGCTGCAGTGGTTAGGACACGCCTGGGATGTCGGTATGTGCATAAGAACTGTCCAATAAAATAACAAAAAAGCTCAAGTGTTGCGATCAGCCTGATGCACCAAATTCAACAAATGGAAACGCATAACTGCGGTTGTATTTACGGCTTTTTTTTACGGTTAAATGGAAAGCAGACTTAGCATTGTTACCATTTTTCTACTATTTACAACATTGTGGCATCAATATATTCTGTTTTCCTGATGATAACTGGAATGTCACTAAATGTTCTGTGAACAGTTCGATCATCTATGTTCATGATGTACAAAGATCAGAGATGCTTACACACAGTGCAATTTTTTTTAAATATATTATATTTGTTGTATATTATTTTGTCACAGAGATTCAACAAGCAGGAACATTAGCAGCTAGGTTCAAGACCCTGTTGAACCGATGTGCCTCTCCAGATCTAACACGAACTCTCATGTGACCTTAACACCAAAGAAACAGTTGTTTGAGAATTGAATTATTAGACCCAGGGCACGTCATACAAGCAGCGCTATTACGATCGTGTCTCCTAGTGCTCCTTAAGTTTTATTGAGGTGCATAATTTATAGCATTCTGTAATTATTATCTATTAAATACGTGTAATTTGCCTCTAGAGTTACAGATAGTAAGATAGACACTCTCTTTAAAGATTCTGGGAGAGTAAATCTTAGATCTCCTGTTATGTCAGTACAAAATGCTCTGTAGACCCAAGACACTAGGCTTGCCCTGTAAACTTAAGTCAATAGGCCTGCACTGTAGACCCAAAACAATATGCTTTCCCTGTAGACCCAAGTCAATAGGCTTGCCCTGTAGACCTAAGTCAATAGGCCTGCACTGTAGACCCAAAACAATAGGCCTGCACTGTAGACCCAAAACAATATGCTTGCCCTGTAGACCCAAGTCAACAGGCTTGCAAAAACAAATATGGTGATCCATATACTCCTACACCTCTTAGTGTAGCAGAATATCGTGAAATCTAAGAAAGATGTTCAATACATTCTGAAATGTGGGTACTTGGATTTATAGTTGCAAGATATGCGTGACTGGTGTCAGTAATGAACACACATCAGTTCAAAATATAAATCTTAGATGCAAAATTCAGAAATTATTGTGTGTTTACTCAAATTGCACTTGAGAAAGAATGAACATATATTATGCATTTCATAATATTTAACAACTCAATCACCAACAACATCCCAATTAAATCACAAACTTGACTGATTATTTCGAAAACTGCTTGCATTACTTGAAGAGTACACACAGAATGCTCTGTTTTGCTAAATGGGGTCATTTGTTCATCAACAACTTCAAGTAAACACGACACACCTGGCGTTTGTGGGGCACAGGTAATATATCAACAAGCCACACTCAAGATATAACAGATAGAACTCTTGTGCATAGTTTAAAAATGTGCGCTTTTCAAACAATGTTTCAAAGTGCCCTTGGAAAACAAACTCACAAATACACATAGATCCGGTACCAGTATGAACACAGAAAACATTATGAACTTCCTACATTTTTTATTAATATAGCCTCATACAACACTCCAGTCCACACCAACTGATGGTCTCATAATATGTCTTAATCTATCGTCGTATACTGACAGAGCTACAAGGCGTAAATATGCACCACTTTGCCAAAGAAATACAGTAAAACTTCTAAAATTTCGAACTGAAAAAAATTAATTTCTATTTCAAGTTTTGCAAGTTTTTGGAAATTTTGGATCTTTGATAAAGTTCGAATTCAAAATTTTGGACATTGCTATAAAAAAAATAAGTGAAAAATGGAAAATTTTGGAAACCGCTAAAGGCAACAATCAACATTTTTTTTTATTTTTAGAAGTTCGAAATTTTGAAAATTTTATTGTAAGTAATGAGGAAACTTGTAACTCCACGGTATGTGCTCAAAGTGCTCCACATGATTATCCCATTTCTTAACTCCAAAGGAGTACATATATATAAAACCACACAAGTTCAGTCACACACCTTCAAACCTCAACTAGACGACTCTAATGTAGAGTACCACATAAAGTTGGATCACCTTTAGCAAATACCTTTCTAAAAATATAATGTATAGCATCCCTTCTATCACCGAGATATCAATTTCAACACCAATGATTGGATTAAATAAAACATGACACACTTTCCTGGATGAAAATCCCGATAATTACGGTCGAATCTACAAGATTTTAATTAGACATTCATGAACAGAGAAATGGAAATATGGAGAATATATCTCTTCTTACATAAGAACACAAAATTCACAGCCTTTATAACATATTTGCACAAACAATGAATTTTAGTGACTACCAAACACACTTTGCTGATTATCATGAACATTTTCCTCTTTTAAAATTCAGATACATATGGTAAAACTTCCAAAATTAAAAATATGTTGATTGTTACCTTCAGCAGTTTCCAAAATTTTCAATTTTTCACTTACTTTTTGGTGACAATTTCCAAAATTTTGAATTCTAACCTTATCAAAGATCATTAATTTCACATCAAAAAGTAATCATTTTGGGGGGTTTGAAATTTTAGAAGTTTTACCGTAGCTTAACATGATCAATAACATAATTCTACCCATGTCACACTCAAATTGCATCATCCGGATGTGGTTTACATGGAAGAGTTATCTCCCCTAACTCAACTCCCTGTCAACTGCAAAAAATCTTTAATATTAATGGAAATAAGGTCACGTAATATTTTCACCTACCGGTATGTGTAATGCTTATCTTCAAGTAACAAAATCATAAATGGAAGCTCTAACAATCTGGACTTTCTTAACAAGTGAGATAAGGATGTTTGATCAGTAAGTTTAAGTGTGGTTTATAGCAGTCTTTTAGCTATATCACCGATGTGAAAACTCCATTTCTAGATTCAACAAAAGCGAATGGAATTGCTAATCCAAGTGAGATTTTAAAATGCAACCATTGAGACATTCTGTTATTTAGTGTTTGAGACTTTCTTGTTTGAAAGACCGCACAGTCTGACTGCACAGACAAATGAAACACTCTTGGTTTCGCCAGAAGTGTTCACTTGCCATATCACAAGGGACAGGTTAATATTTACACACCGAGGTTTGCATCTGTTGCACGTGCAAGTTGTGCTCCAAAGCCCAGACGCTGAAAACTGCCCTTGGGCGATATAGAATATCAACCTCTAATGATATCACATCAAGTTGATACAGGAAATAAAGCATTATGCAGTAAAACGACCATATCATCCCGAGGCGTGTAATTCATAACATCTATCATTTAGGCTTGTGAGGTCTTTCTCAAACAGGTCACAATAGCTCTCTGGGTACATCTTAACTAACCCTAAACCCTTTAGTCAAAATGTACCCTGGGTAATATAAGGTAGTACCCCATTTAAGTAAGATCTGTGTAATTTAGCAGCAAAATGCACTAGAATGAAAGACATGATTATGTTCAGGTACTAGACTCTGGCTCTGTAATAACTCATACACAGTCCTCTCACAACAGAGGTATATTATAACTTCTTCAGCAGACGTACTTCTCTTAATATTTATGCAAAACAGGTTCCTTACACCTATAGCCTCTTTTTGGTATTCTCATGAATAAAAATTAACAGGTCTTTATTTATATTTAACTTATTTATTCATTTAATTTAATATTTATTCATGAGAATACCCAAACGAGGCAATAGGCACAAGGAACCCATTATGCATGTATAAATATTAAGTCATCTATAACTCATGCACTGGTTTAATTTCTGTATAAGTACAGCAGAGGTTTATAAACTTCTCCAATAACTCATCGACTGCTTTCGTTTCTATATGCAGCCCTCTAACTAGAGGAAACAGTGAAGGTTCCCAGGAATCACAGATATGTAAGAACAAAACCTAGCAAACACAAACATATAAAACTCACTTAGTGAGAATCGTATTTCTAAAACACCTACAATGATGTTGGAGTTTAATCTCAAACTTTTGTAGTTGACTGCATCTTCAAATCATATTCCCAAACAAACAAATGCTAGCCTGAGATTCAATGTATGTTTTATGTGGTGGTCTCTGTTAGGCCTAAAACAAAAAGTCTTTTGTTTCTGGTCTCTGCACGCGTCACTCTCCGGGGGGGGGGGGGGGGGGGGGGGGGGGGGGGGGGGGGGGGGGGGGGGGGGGGGGGGGGGGGGGGGGGGGGG
>JAUELE010265150.1:0-10206 GCA_031471655.1 Diodora aspera | reverse complement strand
GAGGCACATCAGGAAAAGGGACAACACAGGATCGATAGTAAGAAAGAGAAAGCAAAAGATCCCCATTTTAGTCGCCTGGTACGACAAGCATTGGGTTACTGAGGCCCTATTCTATCTCAGTGACATCACGTCACTCCCCGGAAGCCCCACGGGGTTCTTTTGAAGAGGTGTGTAACTCTTCAAAACGTAACTCTTTTCATGCCATGTATCTTGAGTTTTGACTGTAAACGTCAGCCAAGTGTGTTGTTGTAAATTATTTGGTGTCAGTCACAGACTAGCCCTCCAATGAAGTGATAATGATAAGAAACATGTTACCCCAAACTGCGCATAATGGGATACATTTGATTTGAATAACAATCTACATTCATAAAAATGCACAAACATTTTAATAACATTATATCATTGCATACTTTATCATTTTGAACAATATTCAAACTACATAACAAGGTTTATTTCAAGATTAGTAAACTACTGGAAAACAGAACTATACACCCACGTTTGACGGTCGATAAAATGATATGAAACAGGACAATGAGTGTGAAATGATATTTTCGTGAGTTTTTGTTCCCGTTCGTTCCGTCAGGTATCACTTTATTGTTCTTGTCCGCTGTTGATGTCATTAAAAATGTGCACAACACCAAAGATGCAATAAAAGGCGCAAAGAGTTCCCAAAGAAAAATATGTCTGCACACGCAATGATGCTCACACAAGATGTAAACATTCTTCAGCTTGTCAACCAGCTTGGGCCTTCTATACCTGGCATACTGGTGTTGCCGAAACGGTGTTAAAACAGTGTTAGCCGCGACACTTGAAGACAGTGGCGATGTAGCAGGGAGTGATGTCTTAACATACAGAGATGGTAACGTAGAAGAGACGTCTTAATATGCAGAGATGGTGTCATAGAAAGTGATGTCTAAACATCCAGAGATGGTTCGTAGAAAGTGGTGTCTAGACATAGAGAGATGGTGTCGTAGAATGTGATGGCCGAATACATGTAGATGATGCCGCAGAAAGTGATGTTTAAACATCCAGAGATGGTGTCGTAGAAAGTGATGTCTGAACATACAGCGATGGTTCGTAGAAAATTGTGTCTAAACATACAGAGATGGTGTCGTAGAATTTGATGTCCAAATACACAGAGATGATGCCGCAGAAAGCGATGTCTAAACATAGAGAGATGGTGTCGTAGAAAGTGAAGTCTGAACATACAGAGACGGTCTCGAAGAAAGTGATGTCTGAACGCACAGAGACGATCTCGTAGAAGGTGATGCCTGGACATACCGAGATGCTGTCGTTAAAAGTGATGTCTCAGGAGACATAATATCAAATGGTGATGTCTGCTGAACAGACAGGCGTGGCTATGCAGAAAGTGAAAGTGTCTTCACAGATAGACGTATCAGGATATGTATGTGGCTTAGACCAGACTCCGGCGTTGTCATGCATGCATCCAGAGATTAATTCAAACTTCTGACATAGTGCCGCACGTGCATGTTAGACCCGCAACTTCAAGTCACTTGACCGCGGGCTATTTAGGTCAAGAACTGCGGAAGTTCGAGTGTTTGCTTTTGCAAAGCTAACAGCGATTTACCAGTCTTCACAGATTTGGAGTGCTGAATTAAAGTATCCGGTTTTGTTTAGATTACATTAAAGAAGTTTGTGGTGTGTGCCCGGTACTCGGATAGTCTGGGTGATCCTCGCACGCCATGGCCCGGCATTCACATTTATATTGCCAGCAATATAATAAGGCTATAACGCATTGTTGATAGAAGGCGAATTGGAAAGATTAAAATACATGAAGTATCAGTTGTCGAATATTGGTTTCACTACCTGAAAACGGGATAATAGGAGAGATGTTAACACGCGATAGATGGAGAGTCAATGAGCGAGAGACAAAGAAAGAAAGAGATACAGACAGACTCAGACTGAGAGAGAGAGGGAGGGAGAGAGAGAGAGAGATGTTGGGGTTTTACGTGGTTTTCTGCAATCTTTCAGCTACTTCACCACGATCTCACCAACATCACGTCGGTGTCGGGGCTCCCGTCTCTCCAGGCTGAAAGAAAGGTGACCGAGCGGGACTCGAACCACAGCCGCAATCGCTAACCACTGCGCCATTCCGCGCCCCAGAGAGAGAGAGAGAGAGAGAGAGAGAGAGAGAGAGACCTAACATTAAAATGAGAAGAGGTTACGCCGATATCCAAGACAATGTAGCTAAATTATACAAACACAGACAGTGCGTATGAATATAACGGCTAAACAATACTGAATTAAAACACAGGGGGATTGTACAATCGACATAAATGATATAACCATCTCACATATAAAACATTTGACGTAATATTGTCATCGTAATACCTGTTTGATGTCATTGCTAAGCCATAAAACAGGAACATTTACGATAGGAAGAGTGCTACTCTAACTGCCATCGTACGGAAATGGATACGATTTCACCGTAGATATTGGTGGAGCCGACACTTTCGGAAATCAGAGTGGTGAAATAAGTGGAGTCATTCTTACACGCAATCCACGACCGGGTTTTAATTTAAGGAAGTTCATTACCATTGTTTGTGCGCCAGTTGGCTCGCGCAAGTATACGTATCAGCGCGTATCCGGTATGAGTTATCGGCCCTTGTCTCGCAGCTAGTGTTACTTTTCTTAAATTATCTCCCCTATTAAACATTCAATTTATTTAATTTCTGTTATCTATGCTTTCTATTCTAATAAGTTATTGTGTATAGCTGATAATACATGAACTATTGTAATTGTTGATAGTTATTTATCAACAAGTTCACAGAAAGGTTAAACGTTACCAACAGTTATGTCCCCTTATGAAAATGTATTTACCATTGGGCAACAGTACTCATTTTCATTTTAGTTTTGGTCAGTAATGCAAAAGTCAACCTGGATCCATACCAATTTTATGTGTTCGTTTTGTTTAATGGTGAATATTCTCTGAAATATGTAACTAGTAGAAATTTCTTGAATTTATGTTGGGTTGTATGAATATTAATAATGTAATTCGTTTAGTAAGGAATAATTTGTGCAAATTATTGCTGAAAGGTTGCAAGTAAGATTTTCTGACTTAATATGCTTTAGTGTTGATCTCGCTATACAAATAAAACTTAATGACAAACCAAATTCAAAGTTTCAACTTCAGAGATTGATTTTAATTGAACTAACAAGTTGGCGCCACTTATACAAAACAAACGAGCACGGGTACCCCTATTTTGTTTATTGCAGAATAATTTTAAAGAGATGTTTTTCTATTGGATATATGAATTCGAACAAATTTCTTTCTATTTGGTTTAGAACCTCCTTAATATCCCCCCAATTAGTATATTCCCCCAATTAGGATACTTAATATGCCCCATACACGCGAGAAAGAAAACACGTAAATGGTTTCTCCATACTGTTATTTACTAATGGATTATTTCTCGCTTCGGGTACTAATGGGATGATTTTCGAAGCTGTTACTAACGGTTTGTTTCTCTATCCCAATTTAAAAGGGATATTTCTCGATCTAAAATTTTTTTGGATAAAGTTTGATCTCAGCTTGGTGTATGATGTTTTGTACCTCCTCTGGCTACACAGGTCTAATTTATTGTCGGGTGCAGAGCTCAGAGTTTGCCAACTGTTATCACCTTCCTATTATTATTCAGTTAGAACTTTGAAGTTACATTAAATGTTGTGTTTGTGTTTTAATATTTATTTGACACGCCACACAGAGAGAGTGGCCGAGTATTTTTAAGTATTGAATAAAGACGGAGTGTAGACACGATGGTAGTCTGGGTTTGCGTGTTGTCGTGGCCGCGCTGGGCAGGGCTACTCCGTGGCTACATTAATGTAATATTGATGCGGGAGGAATGAACATTTGTGCGTTTACAAATCCGCTTGCTAAACTTCTCCTGTCGGCACCATCAATAAACAATACACTTAATGAACAACTGGTGATTGTGCGTAACTGGCTCATTAATGACATACTTAATTCAGTTTTAATCAAATTAGGCTCTAACCACGGAGATATGTCACAAAAGTGGCTGATTGTATAAATATTTTATGACTTGTGATAATTCCCGAGTCTCAGACCAGCACTCTCGCTGTGATGTAAAGAGTTGTGTGGGTCTCGCGCGCCCTCTGCACGTCCGATTGAAATGGACTTCCGGGACACTTTTCTTTATAGCATGGCAACATTGGGCAGTGCCTCTACAACAAACTCGCTTGTAATTCATTAGCAAATTGTCGAAATTTTGTTCACTTGGAAAATATCTGTTGTACTCCAGGGCAATTCCCCCATGAATTGTCCTTGCTTGTCCAGCGCTCCTCCCCCATTCGCTATCCTCGCCCCCGACCGTGCACGGCCTCGGGTGTGTTGCACAGTTATTTATTACTACTTGACAATGCCAATTAATGCAATTTCCAGGCGGATGTGCTCCTCGCAGTCGGCTCGTCACGCAAACATTATCTCCGAGTTGTAGAAGGGACACCGTTAAATGACTCTTGCCGTGTCGTGTAATAATCCACTTTCATCCGCTTACTTCAGTTTCAGTAGCGCAGAGCCCGAGAGCGGAATGGACTTTTGAAAACGAGAGAAACTCGAGTTGCCTCCCTTCCTTCAGGAAAGTTGTTCAACTTCCACGCATCTCTGAAAAGCTAGCTTCGTTCACAGATATTCTCGAATCTACCAGCAATCATAACCACTGTAATGTAATTGATAACACTTAAACACAAGATGTGCGACATAGTGACATGTTTCAATATGCATTTTCTTTTTGTCCATTGTGTAACTTAAAGTAATGAATCTCTCGGATGTGAAAATAAACTCGTTTAAAAACTGTTTAATGCTTCTGTAAAGACTAGACGAATCCACACACGTGTTTCGTGTGTGAGTAGTTGGAATATTTGCTTCAGTTCAGGTTATATACGATAGGACAGTTATGTATTGGGTTTTACGATATGGTTCGTAAACATTATCATTTATTTATTTATTTATTTATTTATTTATTTATTTATTTATTTTTATTTATTTATTTATTTATTTATTTATCCCACTTTCTAAAAAAACCCAACATTTCCTTAAGTTTAGTGAACGGGCGGAACTGTAGGATACAATTGCGATTCCCCGTCCTGAAATCTTAAAACTCTTCTGGTATTAATAAGAAACGTGCAGGAACTTGACAAAAAGGGAATTAAGTCCGTGCCACCAACACCGTTCACTTAATCCCGTTGTAAAATGTGTCTGGCATATTGAAAGACAGCTGTCGAAATTCATAAAGTCTGTCCAAATCAATGCTACATAATAGTCAGCTTACAATAAAGTATCGGTAGCATTCAAACCCAGTCAAAGAGATCGCGGACCTACACAATAACTCGGCTTACATTGCTACCCACGTCAAAAGGACCTAATGACTACCTTAATATTGTAATGTACAATTGAAAATATTCTATTCAAATATTAACTCCCAAGTCAATCATCTCAGAACTAAATGAATATACTAGAAATTTGTAATTATGTTGCAAACCGTTATAATAACAATCTATTGGAAAGCAATAATTGTAGTTAGGAACAGATTTAGTGGCAGTGCTTCACCTCGAATTCACTATCCTTGAATGAAACGTAGTAACCCTAGCCTTTGCTTTTAATCTTGTCTTCAGGTATACGAGTCACACAGGAATATCAATTACATAAATAATATTGCAATACATACGTTTGAAACTGCCCAAACTATTGGAAGTCGGGTGGCATAGTTGTACTGTTGTATGTGTTGTGCTCAGAAGACTCCATTGGGAAGGGTTGTACCCTCTCTTAACTTTCGGGCTGATCAACGGAAGACCATTATGAAAAAATTGCAAGAATTTTTCACGAAATTTTCCAAACTGAAAACTATTAACCGTTTGCGCGTGATTAGATCTATACAGATAATAACCCTGTTAATCAAGAAAAACGTCAAAGAGTTTCTAAAACGTTACCACTGCACAGAAATGGTGTTACTCGAACATTCATTACAAAGTAATTGTACAGGTAAAATATAACACATCGGTATCACTGACCCAAATCAACACTAAACAAACACGACAATACCAGTGTTACCATTAAAGCAAATTATTAATGTATCACACATTTACCAGCACTAAAATAAACAAAGATAAAATTAGTATTCGCGTATAAAAAAATAAGAACTGAAGCACTGGGAATTAAAATTAACAACTGGTAATGGTGCGCAAATAAGATTAAAGGCCTATATTAGCGAACATAATATTAAAAACTGACGTTGGAAATCAGCATTAACAACTGGTTGCTGTAATACAGAAACTCTACTACAATAACACATTATCTTCATTGGGAGGGCAACTACTAACTACCAAATTAAAGTTATCCTACTCTATTCTAAAAACTAATAAAGTGGCTACCAAGATATGGACATCAAAGTATTTGTATTAAGAAACCTGAACAATAAAATTCTGGCAGTATAAAAACTAACAAGAATGAATTTGTGTTATATTCTTGAAAAGAGATATTGGTGCTATTAAATGTTTTAAAAGATATTTGTGTTATTCAAGTTTTAAAATATATTGATGTTATTAAATGTTTTAATATTATATTGATGTTATCAAATGTTTTAATATCATATTGGTTTTATTAAAGGATTTTAAAGGATGTTGGTGTTATTAAATTATTTCAAAGATATTGGTGTTGTTACACGTTTTGCAAAGATAATGGTGAATGGTGTTATTTAATTGTAAAATATTAGTGTAATTGAATGTTTCAAAAGATATTGGTACTATTTAATGTGTTTAAAGATATCGGCGTTATCAAATGAATTTTAACAGATACTGGTGTTTTTAATCTTTAAAAAATAATATTGGTGTTACTGAAAGTTACAAACGATATTGGTGCTATTAAATGAGTTTAAGTATGTTGGTGTATTATCCGTTTTCAAAGACAATGATGAATGATGTTTTGTTCATTCGTGTTATTAAATGTTTTAAACGATATTGGCACCATTCAATGTTTTGAAGATATTGGTTTTATTAAATGATTTAAAAAGATATTGATGTTAATGTTTACGCATATAGATATCACTGAATGTTTAAAAATATTTTGTTGTTATTAAATGATTTAAAAAGATATTGGTGTTATTACACGTGTGTTCAAAGATAATGATGAATGGTTTTATTTAAATTTCAAAAAAGGATATTAGCGTCATTAAATGTATTAAAATATATTGCTAATATTGAATGTTTCAAGAAATTGGTGATATTAAATAATATTAAAATATATTGGTGTTATTACTCTTTTAAAAGGGTGAGTACGAGAGTGATTTGGGGTTTTACCTGGTTTTCGGCAATCTTTCAGCTACATCACCACGGTCTCACCAACATCACGTAAGTGTCGGGGCTTCTGTCTCTCCGGGCTGAAAGAGAGGTGTCCGAGTGGGACTCGAACCACAACCGCCAATGCTGGCAGACTGCTGGAACGACGCGCTAACCACTGCACCATACCGCGCCCAGTTTTAAAGGTATCAGTGTTACTAAATGCGTTGAAAGATATTGATGTTATTCAAGATTTTGAAAAAGATTATGGTGTTATTATATGATCTAAAAAGGTAAGTAGATTGCAACAATTTGTAAAATTGAATCTCGATAACATTATCACAAATTCTTTTAAGGTATATATGACGTAAATCTATACACAGTGGACATTTACACACAAAGAGGTATTAAATTTCAATTTTATAGTTACAGCAAGGACAATAGCAACATTGCTGTGGTATTTCCTCACGCTTGCCCGTGTTCTTACAAACAGGTAATTCTCCAATTCTTGGCATTCAGTACTTCTTCAACGTGACTGTTTAGATACAAGATTATTTGGATATATTTCGGGGCCGAAAGATGTTTGAATAGAAGAGTGAAAATTTAGCGATGAGCTGTTATTGGAATCATTGGACATTTGTTGAATACATCAATCTTTAATCCTAATTTCAAATTCATACAAATCTTTGTTACCAGATCACTGGGTCTCCCAAACATCACCAAAACCATACATGAACAAATCTTTTTGACATGTGTGACACACGAGTTCATTTTCAAAGCGTCAAGTTTGTACCGCATAAAATAACATTGGTTTGAATACCTATCTGAAGCAATTTCTAAAACGTTAAATTAATATTTTAAATACTCGTAAACAAAGTATCAATATAAAAGTGAGTCCTACCACATTGAGATAAAGCTGCTACATGTGAACATTTATGAGTAACCTTCCAAGAATATATTTAAAACACCTTGCATGAAATCCATCAATAACATTCCATTATACATCCCCATGTATTATTGGAGTTATCTGTACATAATAAACGGTCTACTCCCATTTGCAAGAACTCCCAACTGTGAGACACCCAATTGCAAGACAGCGGAGAGGATTGTTAGTTAAACAAACACAACCTACTCCCCTACAGTCACATCGGGTTTACCCCCTCTCATTAGCATTAACTCATATGGGGTAGAAAATTGATTAAAATGAGTTTATTTAAAATGAAATGTTGCCGTAACCCTTTCTTCCTGAAACCAAAGCAAAAATCTTAAAACTTAAAACTAATTAATCTTCTTAAAATAAATAATCTGCTCTCATCTTCCATTATGGAAAACTATATAGGTACACTAAATGCTGGTAAAGTTAACACTGAACAGACATATCATCTCTCTTAACCCTCTGATATCGCACCCCTTTCTCCCTTGGCTAAGTCCCAGGATATTCATTTGTATTCCCCTTCAATGAGTCTAAATGACTCATGGCAACAGGCCAAAACTAAGAAAGAAAAATTTTAAAAGCGTAAGCTTAATTGTACCACCCTATTGGGATCTACTACGGACTCTGATCAACTGTCCCAGCAAAAAACTTGAACATTCAGATCCAAACCTCAGATAATCAGCTGCTTATCATGCCCGCACTAAACCGGACTCAAGCCTTAGTAACGTCAAAACATGGAGACATGGACTGGCAAAGTCTAGGTAAAAATTACAATTACTGTACTATTAACATCAAGAAAAACTCTACCATTAGAATAGATTAATTGATGCAATACTATTCAGAGTCAAAGCCGGCTATGCCCGGACAAACAACCACCTGTATAAAGTAAAAATACATGTATCTCAAAATTACAAGTGTTCCCCATTGTCGACAAGAAGATTCTGGGGAAAACCAGTTAAGTTCTTAGTATTTTTGAGTTATTTTTAATTTTTACTACACAGTACTCCTTGGACCAAGTTCACTTCTAATTAGGGGTGTGGGTACTTAGAAGCATGACCACTCAACCATAAAGTGTCTTGCAATTGGGAGTTCTTGCAAATGGGAGGACACCACTGCGATTGATGGCAGCTTCTCTGATCAATTCCCTAGTTACACGTAATGGGATTATTGGACAACATAAATGGCAAAACTGTAATCAGTAATTCGGTTATATAATGCCTTGTCCACCACGAAGTGATGAATAAAAAAGTTGAACTTTCTGTGGACGAAAAGAATCACAACGATTACAAAAGTCTTTGGTACACACAGTTATATAACATCTTTATAGTAATATGGGCAGTCGCAGTATGCATCAGGAAAAACAAAGTCTACATGACAGTGAAAATAATAATGTATGAAGGATGTTCTGTATTAGTGGTGTTGATTACATATATAGGCACCATTCATATGATTACAATTAATTTTTGTCTCATTGGAACTGATATGCCATCCGAATGACATTTTGACATTGATAGATCTCTGTACCGCAGCACAGTTATATTCTAGTCACAATTGGGTATCAATTCACAATTTGGATCACATATATCGTTTGTAAAAGCGCGTCATTACGGGAATAATGGAGCGTTCATTTGATTTTGCGAGAGGAGGGGAGACTGGAAGATTTTGAAAATAGTTGGCAGACAATTTTGGAGAAAATAAATGAATTATACGAGTCAAGAGTATACATATAAACAGGGAGTCTCTATACACAGGGAGAGGAAACAAATGAGTTTTACTACTGTTACTGCTAATTAGCAGTGCCTCGCCGGGAGGGTCGTAACGCATCAGTGCGCTGAGCTGCGAAGGAAGCATCCGGCCTTCAAAGAGCCGTCGGAAATCTCCGGACGGCTTCCGTAAACACCCGAGAAGGAAAAGATAACAGAGTACCCGTCTTTTGATTAGAATGACGATTTTCAAAAATATAT
>JAUELE010265139.1:0-10206 GCA_031471655.1 Diodora aspera | reverse complement strand
CTCCCTCCCCCCCCCCCCCCCCAAACTTTAACTAATTTTCATAAATTTTAATTAATTATTCATTTGTGTAATATTTTGTTCTATTCCTCGAAACCTAGATTCTTCCCTTCGTCCTGAAAATGTTTGCTTGGACAAAATTGACATATATATGTCAAGGAACTAAATATTCCTGTGGTGAGAGATTCTGTGTATTGAGATCATTGCAGGACATGGAACGGAGCTATCTGAAGCAACACTCTTATAGTTGTTGGCACAAAATATCTCGAGACACTGCCACTAAGTTTAGAAAGGTCAGTAACACTGGTCTGACATTTGTAATGTCGACATTGGTGTACTTCGTGTCATCAGGATCAGTGGAAAGGGAACCCACCCTCGCGTGGTTCAAAGGTTACAAAAAACATACAAGTGGACCTACATTGTCGTGAATGGGTAGCAAACAGTATCTGGCAGTCAGTGTTTGCTTTATATTTGTAGTACATCTGTAGCCTTTACCGTAGTCAACTAGCTGCTTTGATTGATTATGTTTAACACTTTAGCATTTATTGGAAGTACAGTTTTCCAACACTTCAGAAAAAACTATGAAAGTATGACAAGTGCAATTAACATTGTGGATAACACTTTGTGCAGTACTTGTCTATCAAGAAATTGTGCTAACCTTGGTATGACATTGTTTGTATGTAGTTTTTATCAAATGTTTTACCAGTTTGTCAAAGCTTTTACAAATCCTTTGTTTGTTATTATTTTACAAACAATTTACTGGGAAAAAAAACAAACAAACCAAATTTGGGGCTTCAATGCAAATGAAATTTCCATTTGTACAAGCAATATGCTTGAACTTTTAATATACCCCATTTTAGCTTTCGGGTCCTCGTGTTTATGCTAAATTATATATCATAAATGTCAGTTTACACACTTTTCCTGTACCAAATGAATTCAAATATACATTTGTGGTCCAACATCAACTGGCTCTCCTTGCAGCCTTGCACATATGCCATCTATCTAGCTTGAGATGGAGTCAATTATGTAATGTTTTCACATGGTGCAGGTTAGTAAACATCAGGTTTATACACACTCACGTTTCTAGCCTAGCAGCTGAAAACAATTCTCTGAACAATTTGACAGCTGTAATTGAAGAGAATGTGTATCCCATGGTAGTTGTCATGGATTTTATGGTGATATAAATCGTCATGGTTTTTGTATTTTAGAGAATTTGAGAATTATCAGGGGCATTTTTAAATCTGTAATGCGATCTTTTAAACATTTTTGGACATAATCAATCGTTATATATATCACAATTATGAATTCATACTTTTTTGACAAAATAAACTATTTTTTAAATAAAGCACTTGTCGTCATGTTCACAAAAAACTTTCTTATATTTAGAATTTAAATTTAGATTTATAGCTTGTTTTATCTGGAGATAAAGATACTCAAAATTAAGATAGAAATGTAGTACAAGACACAAATGGTTACGATCAGGGTTTTGTTGAGTGCAGTGGAGAGGAGCTGGGTATTAACATCACCCCACATATCTATATGGGCAGAAATAATTCTTTTATAAATAAACTTTTGAAGCTGAAATAACACCCTAGTGCAACCTTTTCAGAGGAAGAATGGCACATTGTACATACAGTGCCAGAAACTATGTGCAAATGTAGTAAATAATAGAAAGATTAAGCCATTGAGTGACAAAGATTATGGACAAAAGAAACTACTTTTAGAGTGGTTATGACACTCGTGACAAGGAATGTGTTGAACAGGATTGAAGCAAAATGGTAGCTAGTGAACAGGAGCCAGTCGAATGTCCTCAAATACTTGAGCATTTTCAATAGTTGTGTGTATTTAAACCAGCAGCAGTGCTAGCACAAGGTTGATAGTTTAGGCAAGTAGCCAGTGGTTATTGAGTCTGGGCTTGATGGATCATTGTCCCTGGGAAGACCCTGGAGAAAATTATATTGGCCGCTTGACAGTTCCAAACTTGAAGAGTAGAAATTAGAGTTTTACTGAAACTTTTAATTTAGTTAGAGATCTCTGTGCAGTATCAGTTATGATTTTAATATCACCCTAAAATTGCAACTATCCATTGGGTTCTAACTGAAAATGTTTATATTTTGGGAAAACTCCTCATAAGTCAGGCAACAGCAGAGTGTTATTTTTTGGTTCTGTTTGCCATTTACTGAGGGCCTCAAGGTGGACTGCAGCTCCTAAAACCTGTCAAGCATTTTGTAATATTTTTGGGGGCAAGGTGCTCCCACCCCTCCCACACCCAATTGTGTACCTATCTTTCTTAAATGGGGTTCCCAGGGGTGTTGCTCTAACACCAGAAAGAATAGGACCCCAGTATCCTCATGCTTGCCATAAGAGTCGTCTAAAATGAGGATCTTTTGCTTTGTTTCTTACTATCGATCCTGTGTTGTCCCTTTTCCTGATGTGCCTCTTGTACATCACATTGCGCTATGTCTGAAATATTGTCCCCTGCAATGTAAAAATCCATTTCAATCACTCAATCGTAAAATGGATGAGAAAATACTACTGGTAACTTGTGGTTTAAAGAAAAGATTACATCCATAAAATGTCAGATTTCAATATTAGCATCTAGTTGATTTCTTTGTCAGGGGATTGCTTGTGTATGTATTGTACACTGATGGAAAGATATAAAGGAATGCCTAGCTTGAAACATTGGCTAATGAAATATAACTCGTAAAGGGGTCATCTAGAATATGTTGGACATACCATACTGAGATAGGCCTACTGTGTTTCATGATTGATCGAAATATGTGATATATTCAAAATGCATCATCAGTGAAACATACATGTATACGTACCTTCGGTCCCTTCTTTGTTTTGATCAGTATGTTATACTTAAGCCCAGTATTTGAGATATGCTTCATTACTGTTCAGTGCTGAGCTCATGAAACTTTACACAGATAATGATCTGTGCCAAACTGCAAGTCTACCATCAAATCTGTCATTAATACTTATTGCTTCACTATATTTATCACTGCAGTGCAGCAAAATTATCTTAAACAGAGCTGTTTCAGATACCAATTCATAGAGCCTATTCCAAGCAGCTACAATCCATGCAAGACTGTTGTGTAATTATGGCCTCAGGTCATTTGCTGGCTGCCTCTTTACAAAATTCTAGCCGCAGCTGTTTGAAATGTTGCACCCTTCACACATGTGCAACCAGATCTCTTCTCAAAGGATCCTTTTCTCTTCTCTCCAGTGCACTCATGTAAACTGATCAGGAGCAAGAATTTAGCCCATTGTAACAGCTACAATGATGATGGATTGGTTGACATCACTGCATCACTTCTTTACAAAGATGTCAAAAGCTGAGTTGAAGTCAAAGGCATTTGTTACTGAAGATAGCCTCAGAACACATTTCAAAGATCAAACTACTGCTTTTTATGCCATTCACGCTTCTAGTTTGTGTTTGCAACAAATTGACTGTCATTAAGCGAATTCATGTTAACCTTGTCATAGTGATGGAAGTCGCAGAATCAAAGATTTGTTCTGTCGAGATTAGTGTGAGTGACAACTTGTCGTGTGAAAGTATGACCTTAGCTAAAGACCCAGACATGCTTAGTTGTCATTCCACATGATTACACACGATGATTACCGTGGTCATCAGTGGGGAGATCTTTACAGTAATCAGGCAGGGATAATGACTGTTTCTGTGTGGAGTCTGAGAGAGATCTGTGACGGGGCAGTAGCCATGAGTAACAAGCATCGGACAAGGTTTCGTCTAGGCCAGTGTCATATTGTACCTTTGGACAAGGTACATGTACTTTTTTCCCCTTGTCCCTGTTGGCCCAGAATTTCCAGTGTTCATGTAATATCTGATAATAAACAGTTCAGTGTTTTAAAGTATGGAGTTGAGTGTTGTGAGACTAAGCTTTATTCCACTGTACTGAAGCAAATAGGTGGATAGACTTTATTCCACTACTGGAGAAAAGATGTGGATAGGTTTTTTTCACTGTACTATAGCAAATAGGTGAATAGGTCTAATTTTGCTGTACTGGAGCAAATAGGTGGATAGGCTTTATTCAACTGTACTGGAGCTCATAGGTGGATAGGCTTTATTCAACTGTACTGGATCTTATAGGTGGATTGTGAACAGGTATTTTATTTTACTTTCAGGTTTCTGCTTCTGATCCTGAGTGTGGCCAGACAGCTCCCGTGTTTTACACCTTTGAGTCGAGGGAACATCCAGGCGACTTCACTGTTAATAACCAAAGTGGCCAGATTTGCGTTTCCAAACGGCTTGACTATGAGACCAATCTTTCTTACAACTTCATGGTCAAAGCTACTGATCGTGGTAAGAATATGCAGATCAAACATTTAAGAATTTCATAAATTTTCAGAATGTAATAAGAAATTGAAAAAAATGTTGTTTTAAATAAACGTAATTGTCAAAATAAAATCCTGCTTGCTACTATCATTATGAGATGAAGACAAGAATACTCATAGCTATACTGTAATAAACAAGATTGATTGAGTGTTCACTGAATTGCATCGTTTCTTAATCTTTTGTAAAGATGTTCGTTCTACATGACAGTATTTTACACTTTGTGTTCATATTACCCTTGCAGAAGGTTTGAGCACAAATGCTTTGGTGAAGATAACTCTGAAGGACATCAATGACAACTTACCAGTGTTTGACCCGCAAACCTACAATACCAACATAAGAGAGGGACTGTCACTGCAACCACTGCTTACTGTTCATGCCCAAGATGAAGATAGCGGGGAGTTTGGAACTGTCACATACACAATCCTCTCCGGCAACTCACAAGCATTTTTTTCTATCAACCCAAGCAATGGTGAGCTAGCAACAACCACTAGACTTTGTCAAGTCCCTAAGTCACTTTTAATCACCCTCTTGTTACTAATTATAAATTGCTATGTGTATCAGTAATGGACATCACCCTCTCCATGCTGTGACTTAGTTGGCTGGCAGGCTAATTACAGGAATATCATTTTAAACAGGGAGTTCTAGTATAATCACAGTCACAGGGACTTGTTGAAAGACTAAACAACCGTCATTATGGACAAATGTTGATAAAGGCAGATCATAAGTTTTTAAGACAATCATTATTTTCACAATCTTGGTCATATGCTCTATAAGTTAAACAGATTCAACAGAGTACAACAAAAACAACAGTCTGATTATGTGACTGGTTTATTTTGAAAAGAAGTGAATAAAATGATGTGCTCATTCACTGTTGTGTATTTATGGTTGTAGGAGTTATCTCCCTTGCAAAAGGCCTTCCAAATGGTGAGAGAACGTATCAGTTGAGGATTCAGGCTACGGATGGTGGAGGCCTGCAAGCAGGATCACCAGCTCATGTCACCATTAGTGTAACTGGTGCCAATGTCTTCCCACCAACCTTCGACAACTTGCTCTACAACTACAGTATAAGTGAAGGGGCAAAAAAGGGAAGTGTGGTTGGTACGGTCTTGGCATCCTCTACTTCTCGAGGTGAGAACTTTTACATCATAGATCCTTGTTTCTACTACCTTGAACATTTTAGGGCCCGGGTAGCTCAGTTGGTAGAAGTCTGCCTCACAACAGCAAGGTTGGGGGTTGGAATCCCGGCTGGGTCACTTTCGTTTGACTCGAACATTTGGTGCTCTTTGTACCAACCGTAGCGCTATGGTTGAAATATTACCCCCTGCTACGTTAAATCACATTCATTCACTCAGTCACCTTGAAAATTTGCTGGTCCTCAGAATTTTGTTTTCACAAAAGGATATTTATTTGGTGTAGGAGTTTGTTGCCTTTATTTTAATTAATATTGATTTGATTTATTATGTTGCAAGTGCAGCAATGTCAACTATTTTTATCTTTACATGTGTTGGTGAGATCGTTGTGATGCGACTGAAAGATTGCCAAAAACCATGTAAAACCCCAAATCACCCACTCTTTACATGTCTGTGCCAAACAGTGGCAATAAGAAACTGGTAATTTTTATACAAACATTTCATTGTTTAGAGAAGGGCCTTTCTCTATTGAGTGCAGACAAAAGAATACTCCATGAGAATGCAGTGACATTTTTGGTATTTGACTGTTTCTTTGCTGTCCAGTGATTCTTTACAAGTTCAGAAAGTGTGTTTAATAAACATTATTTGTGCTTCCAGTCAAGTACAGGATTTTGTCCGGGTCCAACGACTGGTTTTCCATCGACGACAGCGGAGTCATTCAGACTGCCAGTGAAATTGACCGGGAAGTCCGGACATCTGTTCTTCTCAGTGTCGGGGCGGAATCAGGGAACCCACCTGCATTTGCTACTGCTCAGGTAGGTGATACCAGTCATTCCATTCAGAACAAGTGCAGGTCTTCCCTCCCCCATCTTGACTGACAGAAGACAAAACAAAATATAAATCCTTAAAAACTGATTATAAAGCTAGTTAATTATGCAATTGAAAAAAACACTTCTCACTGATATTAGTAACACTGAGGTGTCTTGCAAGAATCAGCTGAAAGTGGCCCGGGCAAGGGGGGCAAATGATTGGCATCTTGATGTACTCATGGATAAATGTTTTACTTGGTAAGATATCTTGTGGTACAAGGGGGACCAATGATAGGCATCTTGATGTACTCGTGGATAAATGTTTTACTTGGTAAAATATCTTGTTGTACAAGGGGAGACATGTTTTACTTGGTAAGATATCTTGTTGTAAAAGGGTGATAAATATTTTACTTGGTAAGATATCTTGTACAAGAGAGACAAATGTTTTACTCGGTAAGATATCTTGTTATACAAGGGAGACAGATGTTTTACTCAGTACGATATCTTGTTATACAAGGGAGACGGATATTTTACTCAGTAAGATATGTTGTTATACAAGGGAGACGGATGTTATACTCAGTAAGATATCTTGTTATACAAGGGAGACAGATGTTTTACTCGGTAAGATATCTTGTTATACAAGGGAGACGGATGTTTTACTCAGTAAGATATCTTGTTATACAAGGGAGACGGATGTTTTACTAAGTAAGATATCTTGTTATACAAGGGAGACGGATGTTTAACTCGGTAAGATATCTTGTTATACAAGGGAGACAGATGTTTTACTCAGTAAGATATCTTGTTAAACAAGGGAGACGGATGTTTTACTCAGTACGATATCTTGGTATACAAGCAAAACGGATGTTTTACTCGCTAAGATATCTTGTTATACAAGGGAGAAAGATGTTTTACTTAGTAAGATTTCATGATGAACTTGCGGGTAGATGTTTTATTCAGAAAGATGTCTTTTTGTACAAACCCTGTGGGGCTTCTGGAAAGTGACGTGGTGTCACTTAGATAGAATAGGGCCTCAGTAACCCAATGCTTGTCGTACAAGGTGACTAAAATGGCATCTTTTGCTTTCACTTTCCCTCCTATCAATTTCAACTCAACTCTTTTTCAACATATCTTTTTGTACAAAGGGGACAGATGGTTAACTTTTAAATTTTGTTATTGTAGGTGAACATCACAATCCTGGATGTTAATGACAATGAGCCTGTTTTTGCTGTCAGCAATAATTTCCTGGAGATCAGTGAGCGAGAAGACCGTGACTCTACCTCCCACATCTATATTGTTGAAGCAAGAGATGGAGACAATGGCAGGAATGGGACTGTACATTATGAACTTGCCGACAACCCTGGAAACCTGTTTTTCATTGACCCGATGAGTGGAGAGATACGACTGAGAGGTCAGTTAGATTACGAGCACCAGCAGAAGTACACAATGAAGATCATTGCTTCTGACCAGGGTTTGCCAACACCACAAAGTTCTAGCATGACTTTAGTGATCAACGTGAAGGATGTCAATGACAACAAACCTTTGTTTGCTCAATCTGTGTATAATGTCAGTGTTCAGGAGAACATACAGCTGACTACATCTTTTGCACAGGTTAATGCAACTGATAAAGACTCGGATGAAAATGGTCGGGTCTTCTATGTTTTTGATGACAGTCACTACTCACCAGTGTTTGGCATAAACCCTCCTAATGGAAATCTGTACGTGAAAGAGAAGCTTGACAGAGAAGAAAGAGATCTGTATGTGTTGACTGTCATTGCCAGTGATCATGGTAAACCCTCCAGGCGTACTTCCACTGCACAAATCAGAATACATGTCACTGATGAAAATGACAATGATCCAATCTTTTCAAACAAATTCTATCACTTTACAATTCAGGAAAACCTCCCTGTTGGCAGCCCAGTTGGTCAGGTTTCTGCTAGTGATGCAGATATAAACAAAAATGCAGAATTGCAATACAGCTTTGAGGACAATGAATCCAAGTTTGTAATCAACCCAAATAATGGTGACATCACTACTATGCGGATACTTGACCGTGAAAAGGAAAGTAATGTTGTCTTGTCAGTTGTTGTCTCAGACAGTGGAAGTTCACGCAGGTCAGCAACTGCCACTGTCAGAATAGACATCATGGATGTAAATGATAACCCACCTCAGTTTGACAAGCGTGTGTCCTACACAGCCATGGTTGATGAAAACAGGCCAAAAGGAACAAAAGTCCTCCAAGTGATTGCCACTGATGAAGATGCTGGAAACAATGGAACAGTTTTCTACACACTGGAGAATGGTAAGGAAACTGTTTTACAGTGGACAAGTAACCTTAAAAATAATCCTTTTCGGTTGGTTGCAAATGAAAATGATACAAAGGTTTAATACATATTCAGTTAGAAACTTGAACATTCTTCTGTGAAAGGGCTGGAATATTTTAGAAATAAGGAGATAATCATATTGTGTTTTCATGCTGGAAGCGGTGATCAGTGTTTTGAATGCCGCTAAATTCATTTCAAACCAAACACCTTGTAAATAGTATGAGCGATGTTTGCTGACAGTTGACCACCATTATTGCAAAGTTACCAAATTTTTGTGGTCAGGGCATGCATTATATCCATACTTTTGTGATTAGACCCATTGTTATTTAGAATCAATTATTGCAGATTTGATCACTTCTAAATTGTCATTCAGGATCTGGCAAACCTGAAGGTTATGGTAGAATAACTGTTTACATTAATTGTTGATATTTTATTAAATTGTACAAGGTTCTGTTTATACTTAGTAGTTTTCTGTATAATTACAGCTCGTGGAGAAACACTGGGAAGTAAGAATTTTGCTATCCATGCATCGTCTGGTTGGATTACCACCAAAGAGGTGCTGGACTATGAAGCGAAGAACCAGTACAAGTTGGAGGTGGTGGCTCGGGACAGAGGCTCTCCGGTCAGAGAGATGAGGCAGGTTGTCACTGTGTCTGTTAGAGATGATAACGATGAGGCACCATTGTTCCATGCCAGGAATGTGAGTTTCGATGTTGTAGAAAACACTGACATTGGTACTGAGGTTGGTATAGTCACTGCTCTTGACAGGGACTCTGGAGATAACGGGAAAGTATCTTACTATATTATCTCTGGCAATGTCTTTAGTCTCTTCACAGTGGATCGTAACACAGGCAAAATAACCAATGTCAGAGATATAGATTATGAAGAATCCTCATCACATACCCTTGGTATCCGAGCTGTGGACAACAATGTTCTCTACCCCAAGAGCAGCAACATAAGTGTGACCATTCGGGTAATAGATGTCAACGATAATGCCCCTGTTTTTGAGCAGGATCCAGTTTTGTTGAGGACAGTAAAGGAGAATACCCCAACTGATCATGTAGTGTATACATTTACTGCTACAGACAAAG
Source organism: Diodora aspera (assembly GCA_031471655.1). NCBI lineage: Eukaryota > Metazoa > Mollusca > Gastropoda > Lepetellida > Fissurellidae > Diodora > Diodora aspera. The sequence continues at coordinate 501 of JAUELE010265139.1, read as the reverse complement.
ATTCAGGAAGGAATGGCAGCGTAGAGTACACAATTGCCAGTGAGTCACATTCTGGGCCAATACATGAAACTGAGACCTACTTCATGATAGAGCCCACTTCAGGACAACTGAAAATTAGAAAGACCATTGACTATGAAAAGGTGCATCAGATTTCATTGATTGTAGAAGCTAGAGACAGATGCCCCACATCAAGCTGCATCTTGAATGCATCAGTTACTACCATTGTGTATGTCATTGATGTCAACGATAACTATCCAGTGTTCGAATCGCCTCCACGGGTACAGATATTTGAGGATGAAGTAGTTGGGTACCCAGTCCTGAATGTGCTAGCAACAGACAAAGATGCCAATGAAAACAACAGTGGCAACAATCTGGTGACATACAAGATTCTGTCTGGGAATGCTGCGGACAAGTTTGAACTTGATACTACCAGTGGTGAGTATCCATGTCCTCTCTATATTTTTGAAACAGTCTTCTAACAAATGGACCTTTTCCTTTGGA
>JAUELE010265128.1:0-10206 GCA_031471655.1 Diodora aspera | reverse complement strand
GTACAATTACATAATTTTAATAAAGATTTTGCACGAATATTTTGTCATGTTCTGATTTTTGAGTGTATGTGATTACTTATGAATCGGTGGAAGTTTTGTTTGGCTTTGATCGCAACAGCAAACCCGAGGCGTTTTGAGTCTCAGGGTCTAGGATCAGTTAGGGGCCCCTTCGTCAATTACGGGCCCTAGAGTCAAATAGGGGATCTCAGAGTCAATGAGGGAACCCAAAGTCGATTTGAGTACTGTAGTACTTACGAAACGGTGTAAGTTGTGCTTGCCTTTGATGGAAATTGCAATCCCGATGAGTTTTGAGTCTCAGGACCTAGGTTTAAGCAGGATATCTCAGAGTCAATTAAGTGATTAAGTGAAGCGCTTTGAGTCTACTCTTGGGTGGATACCGCGCTATAAAAGAACTATCCATTATTATTATTATTAAACAAATTGCAACGGTGAGCCAAATATGCCAGAGGCAGGCCGACGACTTCATAAACAAAGCAAACAAGCCTCACACTCTCTTGACACAGTCCCAGGGGTTGTGTCGCTGGACTTAGGATTTACAATAGCCATCGGGCAGTTTTGCCTACCTCACGCTCAAAGGGTTTCGTTCCTGCTGGCAGGGCAGCTAGATTTTCTTGCTAATCAGAAGTAAAGTACTCGCAGCCAATCAAGGAGCATGCTATTCCGTTTCGTGTATCTTTGCATCGAACATTTGGTTGACCCAGATTATGTTTTGCTTACGTTTTAAATCAATTGGGGCTCATGTTGAAATTCCCGAGCAGCACGAAATTACATGTATTTATGTCCGGATGTCGATGTTATAATGACAGCATACAGCTGCTGGACAACAGTTTGTTTAAACACTTTAGAAACACTATACAATATCATACAATCTGGCATTGTGTTAATGTTCCTTACTTTGTTAATAATGATGCAATATTCTATCTGTTTTCGCTTAATTGTACATCAATCTCCTGCCCATCATACACATAAACATCAATGTCATGATGACAGAAGAACAAATTTGGCATTGCTCAAAGTGGGGAGTAAAATTATGAATTTTGTGATTTTTTAAATTTTGGACAATAAATTAGTCCTTAGAAAAAATGTAATATTTTCATCTTAAAATATTGTTTTAAGAGAACATGAAACTTTTTAAAATTAGCTTTTACAGCTTAACATTGCTAGACGATGTACTGGATGAAAGTAGAAAATTGAATTTTAATAACCCCCCTCCCCGCTGGTTTGAGCAATGCCAAATTTGTTCTGCTGTCATCATGACATTGATGTTTATGTGTATGATGGGCGGGACATTGTGGTACAATTAAGCGAGAACAGACAGAATATTGCTTCATTATTAACAAAGTTATGAACATTAACAAATCGTTTAGTCATCTGTCAAACAAATTTCATATCTTAAATTATATGCTACAGAATGTATGCCGTTCACTTGTTTGCTCTAGCAAACCCGTGAAGCTTCCGGGGAGTGGCGTGGTGTCACTTAGACAGAATAGGGCCCCAGTGACCCAAGACGTACAAGACGACTTTCCTATCGATCCTGTGTTGTCCTTTTTTCTGAGGTGCCTCTTGCACATCACATTGCGCTAAGGCTGAAATATTGCCCCCTGAAATGTAAAAATCCATTTCACTGTTCACTGTCCATTCTATCGAAGCCTTGTATCAACTGTCTTTTCGCTCGATGTGCACCTTGCACATCACGTTGCGTTTTGACTGAAATATTGCCATTGCAACGTAAAGTATCATTTCAACTCAACTTTTTCTCTAGAAATATTATTATCACCATTGTTATAATGTACACAGAGGTTTGATTAAAACATGGCGCAATAAAATGCGCAAAATCGAAGTGTTAAAACTACCAAACTCCTTTAAGATTTTATAAAGAATATGTTTATAATACAATGGTGAATCGCTTCACGAAAAGCTGGAATGAAATGAGGAGACATTCCCAGCTAATCTCGTCCTTCTCATTAAACTAAGCCAGTACAAGCAGACACCCATAACACAGCGCCCGCTTTAGAATTAACGTTTTGACCACAGCTCTACCTGAATCTAGATAATCCGTGACATTGAAGACAGTAGCGCATCCCGTCACTTTCTAGTAATTTCAACAAATTCCCACAACTAGTTTTATCCTAGCGGTGTGATTAAGCACTCTAACCCTAACTTAGGAATACGTCTTAAATGGTATTTGTTAACTGTATTATGGAAACATTTCTTGGTTGAAGAAGATTAAAGACATTGATACATTGATCAGATGGTGTCAATAGTAATGTCCAGTAATGATTAGTACAGTGATCTGGTATTAACCCAGTGTCTCTAGTTTGGTATATAAGGACCAGGAACATCTCTGTCCTACATAAACTCATCATCTGAATACATTCAACATGAAGGTAAGAAGTGGTTTGCTTTCTCTCTTGCTTTAGAGCGACTCTCAAATAACTGCTTAATTTAAACTTTTCATATCCTGAAAGTTTTAAAATATATTATTTATGTTCACCTTCTCCCTGTTACTAAGTTATACAGTTTTCTATCTGTTAGTCCAACGTGTTACACGAAGACTATTAAAACACCTATAGCCTTGAATTATGAGTGATCTGAGGCTTTTCAATGTTCTTATTTGAACAGTTAGTTAAGCATATTATGTGTTCAGCATAAGCATATTCGGCCCAGGAGGTCTAGCAGTAACACATAGGAAACATATGAGAACATTATTATTCACAATGCTATTATAAAGTCGTATCAGCCTGTTGCACTCGGGTGTCGGTTTCTGATCAGATCTTGTGACTTGCTAACGTTTGTCAGCCCAGAGATAGAGCACTCTTAATGTTAATGTAAGCCTCGTTTTCATATTCTCATGAAAGCGAGACCTCACTTTTAATTTGTATATTTACGAGAATATCAGAAAGAGACTCTAGGCGCAAGGAACGTGTTATGTATAGATATTAAGAATGGTTTATTATGCTTTCATCGTGTGATATAGCTGAAAAATTGCAGAACATCACGATTACATTTATAAACCCAATGATGCCATGCGATGCATGAGTTGGCGTGGGTTTGTCGACCCCCTTGATAAATGTAGCAAGCTCGGTTAACCCCTTGCCAAAATTCATAAACCCAAGAAGCAAGTAGCCCTGAATTGGTTTTGTTCCGTTGGGTTGAATAAAAAAGAGTCCCCTGCTAACTATTTTGAATGCCACCGCTGTATATCACGCATGACATATACGTACACATTGATTTACTCTGCTTCTTCTATTTATAGATTTTTGCATTTGTTACCATCACACTCTTTGTCTCGGCAAGGACCCAGTTCATTGGTGGAGCAGGGGGAATTCCCATTTCTGGAGGCGCAACCAATCCGGGATCCACTGTCAACATTTCCCCAGCATCGTCATTCAACAACAATAACAACTTCAATAACCTTAATAACCTCAATAACCCCAGTAATCATCAGGCTTTCGGCTACAATAGTGGATTCTTCTTCAACAACAATAACATCTTGACCAACTGCCCAAATCAAACCGACTACTCGGCGGACTTGCTGCTGTCCAGTGATTCAACGGGTTACCCTGTGTAAGATAATGATTAATCTTAAGCTTTTGTAACACAGTTGTTATCACACATCTCTAGTCACTAGCAATTAGCTGTCTGTCCTTTATGTTGGACATGAATCTTAAACATAGATACTCTCTTCCTAAATATATGCTATATATTATATTTCAATTGTTACAATACTCTGACAAAGGCACCACTCGATGTTTTAGTCAATCGCAAATCTAGAAACAAAACAGATATATTTACACATTCAAAAGAACCATCTCTCTGATTTGATTTGTAAACTGTGTACTCTCTACTTAATGCACATTTCACACTTAACATGATAAGTTTCAGAAAAACGGAAAAACACGTCTTGTAGTGTTTATGCTGCGTACTTTAGTGGTTTGTCTACTCTATAAAATGTACTGAATGCATATATTACGACTACAAAGGTATACACAATTTGGAAAGTTAAGAAAAAGTTGAGAGATTCTTTCACAAAGCACTCACCGTGTACCCAATACTATTTATTTGCTTGTCTTTTATCAGAGATGCCATCAATGTTGAACTTGCTTCACGACCAGATCTTCTAAACTGCTTGGCCAGAGAAGTCGTGCTCCCAACAGAGCCAAAGGTCCCGGATGATCCTCTGTGAGTCGCTCTCTATGTATTAGCCATTCGTTCGGATCAGTAATGAAAAGCTGTTACAATTATACACCCGCTATTCGCCCAGAATCTTAATATGAAATGAGTGAGATAGCGCACGGGGTACTGAGTACGTGTACCAATCCGTTAACCTTAAAATTGGTTCAATCTTAATCGGTGTCAGCTAACGTTCAACGCTTACTTCCATTCTCCCTTGAGACGGGGATCTTTGAGGTCGTGACGATAAACGTGACATATCGTAGCATACTACGCCTAAATGCAAATCATATAATCCAGAAGTATCTAATATATAGCTCTAAATGTATAACTGATTTCTGGTAAAGTGAAAGTGCTACAGGCTAAGACGTCACAACAGATATTTGAATGTTTTCATTTACATGAAAGTCTGAACTGTTGGCTGATACACTTAAATATAAGGATGCATGGAACGTAACAGACCGCATATGATAGAAGTTAGGCTATGGCGGACATATCAGTTTTATCTTCAGAAAAAGATGTTCTTCTTGTGAATTAGTCTGTCATATTAACAATTTAGCGTTTCGCATCTGACGACCAAAAGATTCAGACTTGACCAGGATGATATCTATATTTGTTTTCTTTCTCCACAGCCTTGCTCATTCCAAGAACGCTTGTCCAGCTAGCACCCCCATGTTGTGGAGCTTCTTCAGATACACTGGAAGATGCTGGATCATTCAGAACCTTCAGGAAATGTATAACTTCACCATCTGCGGGTTAGTACTAAACTGTTAACTATCATGTCACAAAATAATTACGTCAATATCTTTTAATTACTGCCCTCACTAAAATGAACCAATAGAAACTTACAGTACCTCTTGTCGTTGTCCATGTGGTCCTCTACATAGCCCATTCGATTGTAGCCTATTCAATTTAAAGTCCAGTTAGAGAAACATTTCACAAGCACTGGTTCAGGACATCATAATGTTGTCCCAAACAACCAACTAAATGCGCCTCTTTCTGGAAGAGTTCTACTGCTTGACACCACGTCTATGGCGAGTGAATCCACTGGGCTGCTAAACCAGTGCTGTATAGTAGAAAAAGCTGTACCGTAAAAACAGAAAAGCTTCCATCAAATGTTAGTAATACCAGATCATTTATCGGTTATAGGTTCGGGTTCGGAAAGGACGACGTGTCAACCCAGACCCTGACCGTGGTTCGTCTATAAGTGATCTCTGCTCTACATATGTAACACTCAAAAGAAGTTAAGGGTCAAACCTGATATAAGTATAAACTGATATAATCGATTTTGCCCGAAGCTGCAATGTGAGCATATTGTGATAAAGGATGTGTTCATGCAGTATTGTTACCAATGAACATTTATCAATTACCTCAAAGATCGTGTGAACATTTAATGTTGAAGGTTATAGAATTTTAGAAACATTTGCTACGAGAAAGAATCCTCAAAATCTGAAATTCATGTTGTATCAACACATGCAGCATTTACATGTGTTGTTCATGACTGCATGTCACTTGCAATATGCACGCATTGTCATGTGACATGTGTGCCCACATGCCATCATGTTGATTTTGGATGCACTGCTTCTTGTAAATAAAATAGACTCGACACTGTATTTGACCCTAAACCTCTTTTGAGTAGCGTATAACACGATCTTCTTTGAGAAGCACTGGATATACCATTAATAAATAATGTATATATGAGGACTACTGTATCCACAGTGGGACTAAATAGTAACTTAGTTAAACACATTCCAAACTGATGTTTCAACCTTTTCCTGAATTCTAGCTTGTATTCATTTACTGATTCACTCTGTAAACCTTGCAGATCCATCCGTTGTCAGAACTGTGAAAACTTCCACTCCGGATTTGGCAGCGAGAACCGTTGTTACCGTCAGTTCCAGTACTTCTCCGTGTGGGCCTACTGCGAGGGCCTCCCAAACCTGAACAGAGTGTCACGTGAGCGAATCATCCTCCCCACTGCCTGCGTGTGCAAGAAAGTGAGATGCTACACCAACAACCATTTTTGGAAGAAGTGAGCGCAGATACTACACCAACAACTATTGGTGGAAGAAGTGAGCGAAGATGCTACACCAACAACTATTGCTGAAAGAAGTGCGCACACACCACCAGATGAAATAAATGGGATTACTCGTGTATATAGGACCATTATGAATATTGGTTTCATATTTTCATACCATATGTAATGAAGTTTAGATAAATAAAATATATGTATTCATTCTGCAGTTATATTTTGTTAATCCCACATGTCTATTTGATATGTACTGCTGGAAACAAATAAGAGAACGAGGGTACATATGAGGTATTATGTTTTACTTACAATGCATTTTGAACATCTTGCACATTTGCATCAACCCTGCCACATGAATTGTCAGTATCTTGTGTGTCCTCCTTGACTCCGAAAGACCCCTAGACATGGAACACTTGAGATGATATTTCACTTAGCAATCCTGTTTCTTTATTTCTTGCCGTCAGAACAGAAGGGAGTTTCCTTGGATTCTGGATGTTATACATGTACATGTATATGTATTTATATAACATCGGGTGATGGCTATAAAATGATATAATTTGAAATACTTGCAAAACATTAACTGGAATAAACGTGTTTATACAGTTTGAACCAACAGCTCAATATGGTTATCAACTATTTGACGTGTCAATTCAACCTCAAGTGAACGTTAGGCACCAGAAAATGACAAACGGGGAAAAATGACTTCCGAAATGTAGGCACTGTGACAAATAAAAGCACCTGCGAAAGACATAGCATTTAGCATTCAACAGTTTAAAAAAAAGATATATTTAAATCTAGCATTGAGATATCACGAGAAGGGTGATCGAGTGTTAAGTGGTCAGTTTGGGTTTTATATTTCAGGTTTCCATTTTCTCACAGTGCCAATTTCAGGTTGCCGTATTCAGGGATCAGTTTGGGGCGCGATTACGCGATATTCACGCATTATAATTTCAAATCTCGCATTGGTAGTATTCAGACTGCGACAAATCTCGCATTACTTTTTGCAAATAACACAATGCATAAAAACCGAAGCGACATTTGCATACATACCTTTACAGTTTCCAACTGATTCTGCTTTATCAACCTGAATCCGGCGAAGTGCAATCGGCAAATGACGGCAAATGTACGTACATTCAATGAGTTTTTGAGGTTATTGAAGTAAATAAATAGCAACTAACCAAATGTTTTCATTCGGCTAGTTTCGTCGCTTTTCGAACAGAAATCATGCAACTAAAGAAATGTCTTGTCAAACCAAGTGGGGATCAATCAATTGTTAAGTTTTTCCGAAGTAATCGTCAAGAAGAGTCAAAGGAGAGCGAGTGTTTAACCAGTGAAAAAATGACAAACTGATTCTCCACAAAACCTGCTCATAAACTGTCCACAAAACCTACTCATTAACTGTATACTTCAATTTTCATATTCTTGTTAAATTATCCTGAAATAAACTTCACTGATTTATAAAAGACGTTTTGCTTAAATAATCTCATTGCTTTCCTATAAAATCTCACTGATGTCACCACATAGGGGATTTTCTCTCATACCAAATGTATTCCAGGGTGATCCCTTATCCCTGATTCCCTTATGTTCAGATACACAATAACATGACATTCCTGACTGAGGATATCACTCTAATTCAACGACTGGATATGATTACATTATCACGGTTTGCCTGATTGGGGACGATCTCGTATCGTGTTGAAATGTGAGAATCTATCCCACCGATTCTTATGAACATTAAAATGACGTGCTCACCGAATTCCAGGCATCCGACTGGCGGGATTCAAACGTGGCATCATGTTAGCTATCATCTAACCTCACACAATTGTCACGTGAATTGTAAGTGTTGTTATGTCACCATGCCGTTTCAGGAAACTGAAGACACAGTGATTCAAAAATGCTTTAATGACCATGTACATATAATAATTACACCTGAATTATTCTGCAGTGGTCAATTAAGCCGATATTTTCTCGTTTCTCCATAATGTTATATTTTTTTGTAGAGACATCAGCTTTATATACATGTATTGGCGTTTCTGTTAGTTTTGTATTGGTTATGTTTAGTATACACTTAAGATGGATATATATATTGCTACGTAACCGGTGTTCATCCTATCGTTTCAAGAAATGTGTTCCGTTGTTTTCATTTTATATAATAAACATTTATTCTGTATTTGGTCTTCTTTAGTTTTGAAGAGAACACTCCGAATTAATATATAGTTCGTTTGGGTATAGTTTTGTTGGAACATTTGTACTCGAAGGTTCAACCACTGACGAGTGACACTGGTAAGCAAACCAATTGCTGCTGCACACAGATTCATAATATATCCGATATTTACTATAAGCTGAGCTTGTAAAGAAGTCGAAATGTCGTCCGGTTGGACGAATTCATTTAACTTTGGGATGTTGGGAAGTGCGCTCGTGCAGTTCATGAGACTCGTGACTAAAAGATCTGCTGCACTGTGGTTAATCTATCACTTGCATAATAAGCATGTATGCTGAATGACGAGATGAAGGAACACATGGTTATTGATATGAAAACAATACGACAGTTAAGAGTACAAAGTAAAGTTCTATATAAATTGCCGTAATATTCACAAAACAATCTTGGCACTAATTTAATTTTAAACTATCGATTTTTAAAATCAAGTTATAACCATCATTCAAGCTGAAAAAGCAACACCAAGCTGTACTGCATGTTATGAAATCAGTCATTACTTGTTGTGAGAATATGTCCAAATGTTTGCCACGTTAATTTTAAAATTAACGGAGACGCTAAGATTGTTCTTAACTAAGATCGTTTTGTGAAACAGGGTCCAGAAATCTCAAATTACTACATGGTCACATCAGTATGTATACGATACGTTTCAATGACGTTGGATGGGATGTAGGCATTGGCCAAATCTAAAAATGACCATACGAGATACTTGACCCTAAGTGATTTTGATTTGACGTGACAAATCAATCATGTCATCTACATCACATCGGTGTCATGCTTCAGTTTCTTGGATCAATGAAAAGTTCCTGGGCGGTATGTCACGTGTGGAGTAGATTGCGCAGCCTACACGATGACCACTGGGCTATCCCGTGCAATGCGTGCACAACAATCAATAAACACACCGCCTTTGTAATATTAGTGTTTCGACAGTCTCTCTCGTTAGCTTCCTTGGCAACTAGTAATTGTTTGAGATAATGGCCCTTAAATCGTCCATGGTGTTTTCAGGATATTTGACTGTAAACCTAAGAAAGTATACACCATGCCTCAGTGGACGACGGTGATACCTCTGTGCTCACTGTGAACGTGCAAATATCGTGTTTGCTCCAATCACCTTGTTTATCACATGTCAGAATATCATTTCATGCCCTCCACAATGGTCTGCTTCAAAGGGTACATTCCACATAATATAGAGATATCATACGTGGGCCCAATTCCACCCTAATCCTCAACCCCCTGCCTTTAAACTATACATGATGTGTGTCCAAGAACTAACGATTAGCGAGTGACTTTGATACTCAAATTAAACCAGAGTCTGGCGGACAAAACAATTATATATATATATACTAACTCTTGTATAGCGCTAAATCCAGGCTTCAGAGCGCTGGGGATTTGACGATCGATGTTAAATAGATTCATGTTCCTTTGTTAATATCTCTTTGAGAGGACTGTTTTAGAAATGCAATCAACATTTACCAGTTCTGACTGACACACTGCTTTTGGACATATTCTCTTTGTTGCTGACGGTGTGCAAAACTTGCCTGTTAACTTTCAGGTACAACAAGGAACAATAAGCCTCCCGTATAATTTTCTTAATTGTAATGAAAATCTCAAAACTAATATAACTTTTCGAGAGGTGAAATGGGAACCGTGCTATTAGTGTTAAAGTCATACACCAACATGCTTGTGAGCGGGGGTAGCTGAAGTTGGAGCAACATTGGAGATTGGAGATTGGACATTCGAATCTCCAATATCAAAACACCATGGAGAT
>JAUELE010265117.1:0-10207 GCA_031471655.1 Diodora aspera | reverse complement strand
GAAAAGGGCACTATATTCCTTCTAGTACACTACCGGGTCATGGTAAACGCAACCTGAATAATTGTGGTCTGTGGCCAAATGAGCGGGACTTGATTGTTAAGTGTTTATCTAGCAGGGGCACACTGGTGTTTGCGAGAGGATTTACAAAGTGTAGCAGGTCTTGGGGGCTATAGACGTTATCAGCGTACTGCAGCTTTCCCTGGGTTTGGGATCCGGTGTCGGTCGAAATCCATTTACTGAAAATCAGACTTTTGTGGTTCGAGATTTCTGAAGGTTTCGGCTGTATAGACGTTGAAAGAAACGCAAATAAGGGAGAGACCATTTGATTTTTATGGGGGCAGCTGTAGTCTGGGAGCCAAACCGTGATTTTTTGGGGCCGAACCTTGAGTACGGCAAATGTCTTAATTACTGCATTCTATATTCATGTTTAGACTACCCTCATTCAGAAACTGAAAGATGCCACCCTGGCACCGTTTAGCGTTTTGAGAAATCCAATTTGGCTGTCAAGATGGTCGCTCCCAACCTAGAATATCATTATATTGTATAATTAACCAGATTTAAAGAGGTTCATTACCATTGTTTGTGCGCCGACTGGCCCGCGCATATATCAGCGCGTATCCGGTATGAGTTATCGATCCTTGTCCCGCAACCAATTCTAATTTGCTTTAGTTATCTCCCCTATTAAACATTACATTTATTTTATTTCTGTTATTATTTATTTTTATTTTTTTTCTCTATGTATTCTTATAGGTTATGTTGTAAATCTGATACCAAGAGTTATGTCCCCTTTTGGAAATTTATTCACAATTCTTCATTTTTGGTCAATAATACAAAAGTTAACCTGGATCGATACTAATTTTATGTTCATTTTGTTGAATGATGAATATTCTCTGAAATATGTAATTTGTAGAAATTTCTTGAATTCTTGGTGGATGTATGAATAATTATATATAAACATATAAAAAGAAATTATTAAGAAAGAGTAATTTATGCAAATTATTACTGAAAGGTTGCAGGAGATATTTTCTGACTTAATATATTTGAGCATTTACTTCTCTGTATAAATAAAAATGTATTTAAAAAAACTAAAGTTTCAATTTCAGAGATCGATTTTAATTGAACTAGTCGTTTTCGACACCCCACCAGCAGTTGGTGCAGAGCATGGATACCCCTATTTTTATTGCAGAATTAGTTTTAAGAGATTAGTTTCTATTAGATATGTGATTTTGAACAATTTCGTGATTTTTAACTCAACTGATCTAAGTTGTCAGTATAAGTTAAAAGTCAGTCCGTTCATCCGTCCGTCTGTACGTACGAAGCAATTCGACGTCACACCTCTAGCAGCCACAAAGACTGATGAAACTTAATGCAACTTAGTTTGCACCATGATTGTAACATAACCTAGCTAGTTCGGTACTGCATTTTAGCCCCAGGCCCCCCCCCCCCCAAACCCAAGTGGGCATGGCAGGGAGCCAAATTGAAAAAATACGTTTTGCCAATTTGAAAGTTTCTAATTACGTTTGGAGGGTGAAACGTGGCTTGTGGACAGTATATTGTATACTTATTAACATATCAGACGGTTTTTACAAATTAAGTAAACTTACCTTGCCTTGACCTTTGACATAACTGCATCCACAGAGCATGGCGTATTGAAATGACGTCCCACCTCTATGACACTTCAAAAGGGTGTAACATACATAGTGAGGTGTGTAACATATATAATGCGTTGTGTAACATACATAATGAGCTATGTAACATAAATAATGAGCTGTGTTACATACATAATTTACTGTATTACGTACATAATAAGCTGTGTTACATAAATAATGAGCTGTGTAACACACATACTGAACAGTATAACATACATAATGAGCTGTGTAACATACATAATTTACTGTATTACGTACATAATGAGTTGTGCAACATAAATAATGAGCTGTGTAACATACATAATGAACTGTGTTACATAAATAATGAGCTGTGTAACACACATACTGAACAGTATAACATACATAATGAGCTGTGTAATCTACATAATTTACTGTATAACGTACATAATGAGTTGTGTAACATAAACAATGAGCTGTGTAACATAAAATAATGAGCTGCATAACATACATAATTTACTGTATAACGTACATAATGAGTTGTGTTACATAAATAATGAGCTGTGTAACATACATAATGAACAGTATAACATACATAATGAGCTGTGTAACATCCTAATTTACTGTATAACGTACATAATGAACAGTATAACGTACATAATGAGTTGTGTAGCATATATAATGAGCTGTGTAACACACATAATGAACTGTATAACGTACATAATGAAGTGTATAACGTACATAATGAACAGTGTAACATACATAATGAGTTCTGTAACATAAATAATTTACTGTATAACGTACATAATGAACTGTATAACGTACCTAATGAGTTGTGTAGCATATATAATGAGCTGTGTAACACACATAATGAAGTGTATAACGTACATAATGAGTTGTGTAACATACTTAATGAGCTGCATAACATACATAATGAGCTGTGTAACATACATTATTTACTGTATAACGTACGTAATGAGCTGCATAACATACATAATGAGCTGTGTAACATACATAATGAGTTGTGTAACATACATAATGAGCTGAGTAACAAACATAATGAAATGTATAACATACATAATGAGCTGTGTAACAGACATAATGAGCTGCATAACATACATAATGAGTTGTGTAACATAAATAATGAGCTGTGTAACGTACATAATGAGCTGTGTTAGATACATAATGAGCTGTGTAACATACATAATGAGTTGTGTAACATAAATAATTTACTGTATAACGTACATAATGAGCTGTGTAACATACATAATGAGATGCATAACATACATAATGAGCTGTGTAACATACATAATGAGCTGTGCAACATACATAATGAACAGTATAACATACATAACCAGAAAGTGTGCTTACGCGTAAAAACAGATGTCTCCCCCTTCCTCTATTATTGAAAGTGTCAGTTAAAACACTGTTAAAATGCACCAGCTAAACCCACAGACGACAATATGGGACTCAAATGGAATTTATGTGACACCAAAATTGTTTAGGGTCTTCATGTATGTGGACATCTAGAATATGTGCTCACATGTGTACCAAGTTATGTGCAAGAATACCAAGTGCTTTCAGAGCTATGCTCCAGAAACCAAACGGCCAAAATGTTCACATACTGTTGCCATGGAAACGTAAAATATCATTTTCAGAGAATTAAAACCCTCAAAAAGCACAACTACACTGTGTGTTGAGTGTGTTTACAAATATTTGTGAACAAATACTGAGCGGTTATGCTTCGGAAATGAAAATGACAGTTTCCACTCTTAGTTGCCATGGAAATGGAAAATAGTATTTTCTGACAATTCAAAGCCCGCAAAGGCACATCAAGACCAAGTGCTCAATATGTATACCAAGTGCTTCCAGAGTTATGCTCCAGAAACCAAAAGGACACAATTACCATACTGTCGCCATGGAAACGGAAAATATTATTTTCAGGAAATTAAAATCCTCAAAAAGCACAACTAGGCTGTGTATTGTGTATGTTTACAAAAACATTTTGTGAAAAGATACTGAGCTGTTTCAGATTTATGCCTCGGAAATGAAAATGACAGTTACCACTTTTAGTTGCCATGGAAACAGCAAATAGTATTTTCTACAATTCAAAGCCTAAAAGGGCACATCTAATATGTGTACCAAGTTATGTGTAAGAATACCAAGTGGTTCCAGAGCTATGCTCCAGAAACCAACAGGACAAAATATCCATACTGTTAAGGGGAGACATAATGAGCTGAACTGTGTAACGTACATAATGAGTTGTATAACATACATAATGAGCTGTGTAACTACATAATGAGCTGTGTAACATACATAATGAGTTGTGGAACAGACATAATGAGTTGTGTAGCATACATAATGAACTGTATAACGTACATAATGAGCTGTGTAACTTACACAATGAGCTGTGTAACATACATAATGAGCTGTGTAACATACATAATGAGTTGTATAACATACACAATGAGCTGCGTAACATACACAATGAGCTGTGGCACATATATAATGAGCTGCGTAACATACATAATGAGTTGTGTACCATGTAACATGTAACTTCCCTGACTGGAAACCCGTTAAATCAGAACCCCGAATGTACATTTATTTGGGAAGTGGCATGTTTGTGTTATCCATTATTGCGTGCAAGCAGCCTCTCCCCGCCGAGTCCACTCATTATGTTGGCAGTGTTTAAGCCATTAGCGCAAATAAGTCGTTTATATTTGCTTGTCCCCTTTGATGGCATTCTTAAATATAAAATAACAAAAACATTTCTCGCTTAATTATTTTGAAAATGATCTCTGAATGGAAAGAAGGGCTTTCATTTATAAGAAAAATATTTCGGCCTTTTTTATCCTTCTGATATAAGCATTCTCCTTGCTTTACGGCGTTTCTGTGCCTTCCCCATTTCTGCACGTGGTTTGCAGCCCTTGGCGATCCCCTCTTTCGCTTCGGAAGACGGCTTTTACCAACCTGTTTATTTACAATAGCAGCTTTTCTTCGTCTTTCAGTGAATTAGCGACAGGCGTAGATGCTGGGGCCAATTTGCTCAATATTATGATATAAACACAATTTGCCCCCGGATAAAAACTGGGCTCGGTGCTACCCGCATATTTTTCCTCTTTCATAAAACTACAAGAAAGCCGACCTGAAGATCAGAAGCATAGCGCAAGCGCATTAGCCTTTCACGTCGTCCTCAGTCAACAGAATATTTACTCCAAGTATTGCGCCCGCGTTTGTTGTCGTTTTTAAATTAGTCTTTGATGCGCATCTGTCTTTCAAAAGAACTGACGTAATGCTTGGCACTAAGTGATCAGACGTTTCTGGGATTGGTTGTTTACTGTAACAAAGTTTGTCTTGAACGAGACACAAACTGGGAGTAGTAGGGATTTTTCAACCATAACGCAAACTAATGCACTAAGTGGGCAGGAAAGAGTGTGATACGCGTGTTTTACTCAACTTTTAGTGATATTTCAGCTGTTCAACTTCCGGTAGGCAGGCAGACAGTGTCAGTGGTGTCACCTTGGGCACAGCTAGGGCTTTGCTTGTACATTCCGTCTTCACAGCTGAAACTAGGTACCTGATTATTGAAGAGATGATCGTGTAAACTGCAAGCGCAGTAGGCTGACTGGGTGAATTGTACAGTGTTCCAATGATAGAGCACTTAATTGAGCATGATGTATCTAGTGCGTGGAGTTTGGCGCGATATAAGCGTTCTCATTCTCACTGTAAACGGTATAGCTATCCCTAACCTGCGACTCAATAAGCCAACCTCTTATATAGTTTAAAGTTGGAAACGTGCTCCCGAACTCTAAAACAGGTATGATGCTATCTGTATGAAATAAATAGCATAAACTCTAAATCAAACCATGTAAATCTATATGCCTTCTTAAATAACGCCGTATTCCCTTAGTCCTGGCAGATCCAGACGGATCTATTTTCTACTTTCAAATAGCCAGTCTCATTTCGAACCATTCCATAAGGTCTTATCGAAGAATGTTCCATCGATTTTCGAATGCTTTTCGAATATGAACTGTATGCATTTATTTACAATTGTGACGTTTCCGAAGATTTACGAGTGTTTTTTGTAATATTCGGCCGGAAAGTTTGGAATGCTCTTTTGCTATTTTATGGCATGGAGGTCTCCAAATAAATGAGGCTATTTAACAGATTGTAAAACCGACAAACGTGCTATATCTTTTGTGTATTATTCTTGGTGTGAAGATCATTTTATGTAAACTTATAACTTCCCGTTTTTGAAATGTTCGAAAACATTGAGTTTGACCATGTATCCAACTTTAAGATATTATTATTTATTTATTATTACGTTGTCTTCCCCGATCACGAATGGAAGAAGCTATGGATCAGGTGCACGGGTCTCTAAACTACGGCCCCTTGGCCACATCCGGTCCAGCTTATTATTTTATCCGGCCCCCTTATAATGGTTATAATTAGTTGCCTTCATTTCCCCAAACCATTTCTCCTTATATAGTCTAGTCGAAACAGGGGGTATCGTGCACCCGAAAATATACTTTTAATTTGCGTTTCTAGAATTAAACAAATGTGTCGAAAATGATGTGCTATGTTCAAAAGTTGTCCGGACGTGTTTACTGCCGCCATTACCGAACAGTCAATAGTTCACTATATCTCAACAAATATTACATATATAACTGAACAAGTTAGGTGTCTAGACCCATAGTTTGAGGATCAAGGATTAAGAAGGATTTCTGAAATGACCACACATGGCTGTGGCATGCGAAGAAGTAAATCAGTGATGTTATGCAGAATAGAAATTCGGATTGGAAGTTGATTTTAATGATACACGATTTTAATTTCAGCACATTTCTCTCTTTCATAGGCATTTTGTAAGCAAGCATAACACATATTGCAGTGAACATCATGTTTCCAAAACCACAATTTCAGCTTCCAAAACTCGCGTTTTAATAGACTTGCCAAGAATAACTTAGGTTAATAAATAACAGCGTCTGTAAGACCGACTGTATTCCAGGCTGAATTTGCCTCTATCTAGACTTGTTCAACTAAAGGGTTTGGATTTGCAGTAGCCGACTGGCATAGGATAAAATACGTTATTCAGCGTCTGTGAGACAGACTAGTTTACTTTCATGACTGTTTGAAATTAACGTAGTATTTGTTACCCTCGTTGTTAAATCAACTGGTCTCAACCAGTACAGTTAAAAAGTCCGTTCGTCTGTAAACAATTCGGCTTCACACATCTAATGGCCACAAATATTGGTATATAATTAAATGAAACTTGGTGTACAGCATCTTTGTAACATAAACAAGTTTGATATTGCGTTTGGGCCCCGTACCTCCAACAATAGGCGTGGCAGGGAGCAGTATTGTAAAATCAAGTTTGGCCAGTTTGAACATAGTTAAGAAGCTGTTAGTTGGTTTGACAACAGTATAGTGTACACCTGCTAACATATCAAACTGGTTTTGACAGATTCTGAAAAATGATCTTGTATTGACCGTTGACATGACTGCACCCACATACCTCTATCGGAACGACGTCGCACCTCATGCAGTCACAAATATTGTTCAAATTCAGTAAAACTTGATACACATCATTTTGTTACGTAATCTAGATTGGAATTTGAGCCCTGTAACCCCTAATGTGGTCGTGGCAGTGAGTCACATTGAAAAATCAAGTTTTGTTGATTTAAGACTTTCTAAACAAGTTAACAAGCTGAAACTTGACTTGTGGACAGTATACCCCATACCTGTTAAGGTATCTTACCGGTTTCGACAGATTCCTATAAAGTGACCTTGCACCTTCAACATGAATGCGCCCATAGAATCTTACTGGACGAAGTCGCGCTTCTAGTGGTCGCACCTATTGATCAAATTCAATAAGACTTTGCACACAACACCTTTGTAACAACAACTATTTTGCGATTGCTTTTGAACCCCATTTTCTCAAAAGTGGACGTGGGGGCATATTGAGCACAACATCACACCGCTTATGGTCACATATATTGATGAAATGTATTGCAACTTGGTACTCAGCTTCTCATTCAACATAAACTGGTTAGGGTTTGCATTCACAACGGGCTTAATTGTTGACCTGGCCCCATGCAGTCCTAAGAGATTTTTAAAATACAAATATGACAGTGTGTTACTAGATATATAAAATATCTAAAATGAGCAGCAATGACAAGGTTATCCGTTAGTTCCACAGTAAGTTAGAATGTATTTTCATAATGTAACATGCTGGGCACTCTACAAATCTACAGCTACTAGCTTAATAGCAGTGGCCGAATATTCAGTGCGATGCAATACCAATACCCAATGCAAATAGACATTTACATTCAATAAACAGACTGAGTAATGGGACTTAGGGGCTTGACATACCAAGTGTCATTAGGTGTCATCATACATACCTTAAGAAAAGGAAAATGTCAGAAAGATCATGACATTTGATCTGATATTTCTTAAAAACTGAACATGTCCAACAGGACTCATGAAAATAGGAGTGAAGCATCTTCACGACATCTAGTATGTACTATTATTCGTCAAGAGGTGAGTTTGTGTTCCATTGTTCCAGTTGTGTTCAGTTCCCAGTGAAAACTCTGGTGTTAACTTTGCATTTTCTCCATAATGTGTGCCTAATGTGATTAAAATAACGTGTTTTTCATTTACTACTGTTTTCTCCCCTCCTCTCTGACACTCGGTTGTGGCTTACACGTTATGTTAGTCCTTAACTTAGTTCCATATCTTGCGTGCGTATTTCTCTCGGAATATGGCAAATAAAATATGGGCTAGCATATATATATAAACTACTCAAGCATTCTTTAGTAATAATTGGAGCAAATAAAATATTTATTTAAGAACCAAAAAAATAGCCACCAGCTGTTTCACTAATTGTCACCTGCTTGCTATAGACATCAGAAACCGATCGAGGCAATTACGACAATTGGTCTCACACCCTTGTCGACTATATCTCCACACCCAAAATACTCACAATACAACAGCTGACAATGAAATATATTTTCTTTAAGAAACTCCGCGCGTGTTGCCGCTTATGAATATGAAATGAAAATAACACTACGCCCACCTATAATGCTAATTTGTATATTTGCGTGTCCATATTTTGGTGTGTAGTTTCTGTTAACAACACTGTCCTTGAACTCTCAAGTGTGCGGGGTTGTTAGGTCAGTGACCTTTGAACGTCGTGAAGAAAGGTCCGTAACCAACACAAGAAGGAGGTTATGGAGTATGTATTTCATATACATGTATGTTGAACAACATTAAAAAGGCAGCGCAAATAAATGTTTGAAATGTGAAGAGAGACGATGTAAGTGGCCGCTCGTTAACACTGTTGATCTGGACAACATTAGATGGATGACTGAGCTAGGCAACAAACTATAAATGAACCACACTCATTAATGGGCTTTACACAAATAATAAAGGAACCACAATCATTGATGGGCTTTAAATCATCAGTGTATGAAAGACGTTGGTGTTCAAAATCAACAGCGGCCACCATCATTTCCTGGTTGTGCGTGTTCAATGCTGTTCAGTATACTAGTATATCAGCTGCCTATGTACTCGTATTTAAGTTTCAAAACGTGTTTTGTCCGTCCTGAAAATTTAGCTCAACAACGTTGTGTTGAGATTTTCTTTGTACTGCAACATGTTACAAATATTTTCGTTTGAACGATCATATTAATTTTTTTAACATTCAGTATAACGACCGGGGTCCACAATAAGGATTCTACAGATCATGTTAAGATTTTGTGTCATGGATTCGTAAAAGTTAAACGTTAACGGCTCTTTAGTCACTCTTCTGTTGTGAAGGAGATGTTCTCCGCTGTAGGTCTCGCTCTCCGCGGTAGATCGCAAGAAAAGCTCGTTTACAATAAGGATGTCTTTAATTCGCTACTTAGCCTTTCACGCGCCTTGTAATGCAAAAGGTTATTTAATGGCAAAACGGCTTATTTGCTTAGAAACAACACCGAAAAGAAGCGCCATCGACAGGCTGGCGCTTTCCACTCGACGTGGCCACTTCTGAAAATGTCAACGACTCTCCTGTATTGGAAGAGACCGGTGTGACGTATTCGATTCAAGAATACTGGGTGTGGGGGAGGGAGTTGTGTCACACAAAGCAACAGGCATGCAGGGTTTGCCTGTGAGTACAGGTCGGTGTTGCCTGCGAGTATCGCCCCTATTCTACCTGTGAGTACGGGTTGACCCTCTCTGTGAATACCGGTCGGTTTTGCCTCTGAATACGGATCCGTTTTGCCTGGGAATACGGATCAGTGTTGCCTGCGAGTACGGATCCGTTCTGCCTGTGAGTACAGGGTCCTGTTCCACAAAACAACCTCAGCACTAGGTTTATCGTAAGTGCTTAAGATTCATAATTCATAATATTCTTGTGATGTTAAATTCTCGATCTTAAGGACTTACGATCAAATTAGAGCCACGTTCCCTTTGTGAAACTAGTCAACGGAGCCCAAGTTGGTTCTGCCTGTGAACCCAAGTTGGTTCTGCCTGTGAGTACGGGCTGGTTCTGCCTGTGAGTACTGGCTGGTTCTGCCTGTGAGTACGGACTGGTTCTGTCTGGGAGTACGGGCTGGTTCTGC
>JAUELE010265095.1:0-10207 GCA_031471655.1 Diodora aspera | reverse complement strand
GTAAGTAAGTAAGTAAGTAAGTAAGTAAGTAAGTAAGTAAGTAAGTAAGTAAGTAAGTAAGTAAGTAAGTAAGTAAAACTGAAATGAAATGAAATTCCAAATAAAACTTCAAAAAAATGTATAGTAAAATAAAATGTTCTTGCCACTACAATGATTACAAACTCCACAGTATAATTCAGATATCTCATAGCAGACTCAAATTACACATCCCAACAACTCCTTGAGCAAAACACAAAGAGCAACATTGAGCATGATATTAATGCAGCCATTCTTACAAGTTGAAGCGTATAATGAAATGCCAGCATTAGACAACCTTCACCATTAAGCTTTGACAGATACATTTCCATACATAATAGTAAGGGGCAGAGTATCTCACCCTGCAGTAGCCCACGACATTTGTCTGGTAGGTAATCACCGTCTTATGATTAATACTCACACTAGGCTGACTGATAGCCTCTATATTATTATTACCAATCTGATTTAATTGCTTAGCTGGGGAACAATTCTTCCTTTGTTTAAAGAGAATAATTTTTGTTTCTCTCTCTTTGTCAGCTGGCAAGATGAGTGCAACCTGATCCATAAATTTAACAGAATATTAAAGCAGCAACCTACTACTTTAATGTTTCTGGATAGATTTCATACTTAATTATACACTTTTTGTCAGGACACAGCCAAAATCACATTATGGTCTCGAAATAATTTTCTGTGGGATACCAGCAGTGCGTAATCAGATTTGATTGTAAGTTGATCCTTGGGATTACATTACACAAAGGATATGAATTGTCAGTGTTTATCTTTTGTTGTATTTACACAAAATAATATATTCTGAGCACTTTTCAATGTACAGTACACGACAGAACTACAAAGCCTAAATTTCTTCAAAAGGCAGACAAAATTGCATTCTACCTGAACTGAATAATATGACATTACAGTCTGCACTGTGGAAATTTGCGCTATATAAGAACTATTTATTATTATTATTATTATTATAAATGAACACATGCATAGGACTTCAGAACCAACAAAACACACAGAAACTAAGGAGACTGCAGGGACATTAGATATTGAGTCCTAAATAAAGGTTTCTAATTTCAAAGATTTTAATTTTCTTAAACTTGAATCAATAGCACATACCGGTATCCAATAAACTTGACAAATATCTGATTTCTAGAAAATTAAAACTTCAGAAATCATGTTTACAAAATCAACATTTAACCCATTCTACCTGAGAATATGTATAACATTTGTAATAATATTGGAATTTAGTTTCAATTACGATTGGTAGTTGATCAAGTAATCGAGAACTACACAACTTAATTAAAAACAAGATTTCAACTATGATTATCAGTATAATGATAAGTATATGGCTGGCACTCAGTTACGCTGCAGATCTGTGAATGACAAGATTTAACAATTCTGTGCACTGAAATCGACATCAAGGGGTCAAGTTTATTATCCTTGCAGAATTACACACTGACAGGTCTATGTCAGTTCATCAAAGTCTTAAGACACATGGACTGAAATCAAACCTCTATTGCTTCATTATGCATGCATTAAAACAAAAAGATGTGTTCCGTTCCCTGGTGATTCCCCTAATATTCTGACAACTTGGGGCCTCATCTTACTGGTTTCCCCCATGTTTAATCGTATTAGTTTTCTTTGTCTTAGGCTTGTTAAGTATTAACAGGACCCGATTGTTCTCCAACTTCAAATCTGCATTACCCAGTGTCAGCTGAACGGAGAACGTAACAATGATAAATGACTTTTCAAATGAAGACTTTTAAAAAAATTAGCTCCAGATTTAATCACTGTGACACTGTTTAATACAAACCCGGTAAAAAATCGGAAAATTTGCATTTGAGACTTTTACCAGATGTTTTGTAATATTATTTTTCAACTGACCTGTCATTGTTAGATTTGTAATTTATGCAAACCAGTGTCAAGTTTGTGTAATGTCTTTTGTCTAGTTCACACAGCAGTTGAGATTTTTTTACTGCTCTAAAAACAAGAGGAAATAACAGAAAGTGTTGTTCTTTTTAAAAATTTACAAATCACTTTTCACTCTGTACAAACTGAAACTTTTTAGAAGAAAAAACAAATTTACTAGATATGAGATTTTATTGATATTCTGTATCTCTACCACTGTAAATTAACAGGTAAACAGATACAATTAACAAAAACATTTACAAAAAATTAAAATCAATTCAGTCTTTGATGATGTGTCTAAGTGACTCACAGGTATAAACTGGCATCAACCCGGAAACTGCCGGACAGAGATAGACAGACCAAGATGTAACAAATGCAAAAGAAATGAATATATGCAAATTTCTACTTGAAAATACCCACTAAGTTACTTAGTGATCAGCAGAATGAACGAGGGTGAGTCACAGAGAGAGAGAGAGTCAGAGAGAGACGAGAGAGAGAGAGAGAGGGAGAGGTGATTATGTGAGTAAAAGATACAGTGAGTGAGAGAGTGCTGAGAATGGATTCCCAGATGTCATAAGTTACTGCCTAAGTGAGTGAGTAGCCAGGCATGTGACAGATCTACCAACTGACATCACCAGAATCTAGCTACAGCAATGACAGCAATGACAAATGCAGGGCAGCTGCCATCTATTGGGAAGTTCAGGAAGATTTTATCAATAACGGTGGGCATTTTATTACTCACTCCAACTATCACAAGTTTCATCTATCTTATCACAGGGAGTCATCTCACATTAAAGACTTTTCAGTTAGCTTGCCTCTTTCTCTTTGTCTGATTGCCATGTATATTAGAAACACAGGCCTCCCTGTAATAAATCTACAGACTTGCACAGTCATGTAGTCGAAAACACGTGAAAAACAGTTCACTCCCAAGTTTCAGTTGTTATGCTTGAAATGATAACTCAAAATATGGATTTTATGATCATTTAAAACAATTCCTAGATTGTTGGATAAGAGAAAACATATGGTAAACATAACTTTAACCAGAAAGATAAACATGAAAAGATCCAAAATTAAGATAAAAGATTCAAATTAAGATGGTCCACAAACTTCCCCTCACTTACTTTTACAGCGAGCAACTTGAATAATAGTTTAGTCTGAGTTTTAGATTAATAATGTAAACAAAGCAAATCAGAGATATTTGTTCTTCGTAATCATGACAGGAAACCTCTGGTTTCTGTGCAACAGGGAATTTTAAATTAACAAAATTTATGATAAACTGTATAACTTTTTACATGCATGGATTTTAATTGTAACAAAGTTCTTCCAAAACAAAAGCTGGATTTAAATGTAAAATTAACCATAAAAACATAAATATTTTAATTGCAAATAAATATCTTAAAACTAACATTTTGCTCAAAATTGTTAAAGTTTATGGCTAAGTCAATTTGGTGGAGCCAGCTCAGTGACAAATCAGTGCAGAAATGACAAATGATTTATTCATGAACAAGAAGCTTCAGTTCAATATGGCTAAGCTTGATATTTGGGGGAGACGGAATTCTTTTAAAATTCCTTTGATGATGGAATAACATGGCACAAAATTATCATAATGTTACAATATGACACCAGGATAAAAAGAAAATTTCAAAATTTGAGAAGATGAAATATATTGCTGTCCCGCGCTAGGATCCAATCTTGGAGTCGGAACATACAAATTGTTGTAAATGACATGTCAGGCAGTCTGTCGTAAACTACAATTCTTTGAAGCCCATGACAGAGCATTGCTATCACTGCTGACTCACTTGAAGTTTTTCATCAATCACAAAACGTAGTAGTCTGTCATATAATTCTTAACTTCCAAGTGATATGTATGAGTCCAGGAACATTTACTCCATCAAAGTAAATTTTGGGTAACCATCGTCAATTTTTTTTACGAGATCTGACTTCAAAAATACTTCAAACCAGAAAGAGTTACAACCCTACAGGACATACAAACTAGTCCATCTTTGCTGTACAAAAGGATGATTCACTAACTGATATGACTTTTCACAAAACTTTGAAAGTGTTCTAAAGCAACAACCAAGTCTTCATGTATACAAATCTATAATTCTTGAAATACAGTGCTTTTCAAAAGTTTAGAAAGTTTAAAATGAACTATAATTGTACAAAAATCAAATCAGAAACAATATATAATCTAGTTCAAATATATATTGGGCATTTCATTATGATCAAACATAAACTCTTGACTTAAGAGGCAATAAACTATAAACAAAGTTTACTTTGTGTAGTTATCACTACATTAAACTGTAATGTTTACTTTTTAATTTAACATAAAACAAACAAAATAAGTGACCATAAATTTTCCATTCGGCTTATTAATCCCCCAAATAATGGCATTAACTTGACAATAAAACCAGAGTTGGGCCATCATTTATCATGTTCCAGGAGTGGAAACACTGGTGTCAACTTTTGCCAGCAACAGCCATGATGACTGTGCTTGTTTCAGTGTAGATAGAAATGGAAGAGACGTACCTCGTAGGCTCCGGGTCCAGGACCATCAGCCTTGAGTTCCTTAAATCTTTTGTCCTTGGTCACCATCAAACCTCCTTTCTTGGCTCCTTTAACTTGGTCATCATAGGCTCCAGGTCCTGCAAGAAAAACAACCTATGAGTATTCACAGACATCACTGATAGATGTTCACCAGTACCTTCAGTAAGATCAGGTAAAGAAGCTTCACAAACTTCACCAGAGCTTCTGATATTTCAGAAAGTCCTGGTAGCTCGAAGTGTGGGTTTGATTCTCCGAGGGTTAGCTGAAATGTTTTAGTCTGCATAGTTTTCCTTCCTTGAAGTAAGATGGCTAAAGGATTGTAAATGTTAAATAAATATCATCTCCACTAGTTGTTAGAAATTTGTTAGTTATTTTTTTTAAACTTTCAGTTCTTTTTACTGATCTAGGGAATTGACCCTTCATTTCTTTCTTTATTGATTTCTATTTATTTATTTTAGTTTGCAAGAGGGAAGACACACTATGGTAAAGTTACTACTATCTTGTTCAGTTTTTGTACTGTTCCAGTCTTCTGTATAAATCCAGAGCTGATATTTATAGTTTAACTTCTGTTCTGACATTCTTGTAGAATGTTCGACTGTAAACTTGTCTGCTGTCATCGGACAAGGGGCATTTACCTGAGCTTGCTAAGTTTATATGCAGAATGTAATTAGTCCGCAGTCAGTTTTGTGGAGATTTAGTTAGCACTGGCAAGATACAGCTGTGAAAGATTCTGTCTGTTCCTACTAAAACCCACACCAACAATTCCACACTGCCATTTTATGTCTCCCAGGGACCATATACTAAAAGTGAACCCAGGGAGATCAGAAGGCTAGATATGTTAATTTTCACAACTGCTGAAATTAGTCAAGAGTCTTCATATGTGTGAGGTTTTAGTGGGGAACATCTACGTGGCTTAAGTGTGACCACAATGGTCAAGACAGGTGTTAGATGATTGGGGGAAACTAAATTACCCTCACACTCCTCTATAATAATCTTCGAAGGAAATGGCATTCTTTGGCTATGCCAGTTTATGTTTCAGTCTTTTCAAGAACATTTAACTCAATATTTTTGAATAAAACTAATTACACCATGTACCACACTAACTTTGTTTGCTTAGATTTAAGAACTAGTGTCCAGACTGAGATAACATGGCCTGTGTGTCTTATTTCTTACAGAATCTATGTGGATGTTACACAGGGTGGCCCGGCTTATACCTAACAGCCCTAGAGCTGCAAAACTCAAGTAAGGTGTGCAGTTCCCAAGCAAAATCTGTGGAGTAAAGAAGATGCTAGTAGACAAGAACTAACTTTAAGTCTTCAGGGGACAACTTTACAATAGGAATATACAATAGGGCTAAGGTAGCCTATTTGTGGCACTGTCTATGACATTACAATGCCATTACAAAGTTTCGAGCTGTATTCATAATGTACAGTTCTGTAAATTCTTTGACTAAATTTTAAACATTCAAGTAGTGATGGTTTTCTTTTACAAATTTCATCTAATTTGTGGTTCAAACACAGACAACCGGCCGATAGCTGAAAAGCATTTAAAGGAAGCTTAGTACATGTACAAGCTACAAGAATGATCAGCCTTCCCATCTCGTCTGATCAACACCAAATATCTTATTTCTTGCCTTCATATAGATATACTCAATGAAAGGTTGCAATTTCTAAGTTTGTAGAAACATTAGCTTGAGAATGTGTCTATCTGTATGATATAACATAACACTGATAGCCATCGTGCTATTTGCTCAATATATTTTGTAGAGCCAGGTTTATGTTTCCATAGATAAAACAGGCTGTCAAATTATTCAAATTACACTGCCAAAATTGACACCATGTTTGAAATAGATGCTTTTGAAAAAAAGAGAGAAAAAACATGTCCATGTTTTAAGTTTCACTTTCTAGTGAGATCATGTAGGCTGTTGGCTAATAAGATTATGAGTGTTCATTTGAACAGGGAGCCAGCTAAAACGTGCGTTTAAATTTAACATCCATAGTATTTATGCGGCAATGTGTGCGTGAGGGTCATATATCTTCTACATATGAAATTCCTGATCTGAAATGTAAACAAGATGTCTATGTGACACTGTAAGTTGAGCTTGTGACAATATCCTGGGTTAACCCCATACTTTTGTCACACATTGCCCAGTGTTTACACACTCACCTTAACCAGGTAAACAATTGTTCTTCAGGTGAGGGCTTACCTTTCAATGTAAAATATGTTCTCAATTTTGTTTAAAAAGCAAACATGTCCAAAATTTGTTATTTTGACACTGGCAAATGTGTCAAATATTTGTTCTCTTAAAGTATTTAGCACCTCTTTAAAAGGTGCACTCCTTATTTTATGAATTTAATTTAAACCTTGCTTTAAACAATAAATTTATAGAACAAAGAATAATCATGAGAGGCAATGTGACACCCTAAAGGTCCTTAAGTTAAATTATCAATGAACTTCAATTGTCACATCTTTGTTTATTTAAAAGACTTTCCCTTCAAACTACATGTAGTTGGAGTCACAGAATGATTCAAGAAGACAAAATCATAAGCAATCCCAGTGTACTGTCAGTGAGAGACAAGATGAATATCCTAAGTACTTCAATACAAGCCATGGGCAACCTGCATGAAGAAGCAGGTCAAGGCAACACTGGCATCCTAATTACCTGGCAAAGGTAGACAGGATAGAAATAAAAGCTGACAGAATATACATCAACTCTACTTAATGTGTCTCTGTATGCATGCTGACATCAAAATGTTAGAGCAGATGACATATATGTCGAGTGAGATCAGAAAACAAGACAAGCTGACAACAAAAATGAAAACAACTCTGACAAGGGTTTGTAAATGAGGCTCATCCTATTTCTTTCTTGAACAGTAAGCGAGTTGGTACAAGACTCATCTTCTGGGATAGACCTCCATGGAAACATTACAACACTCCTTTGGTATCTCATCCAATCCTAGGAAAAGCACACCATACCATAGACATACCAAGACTATAAGGCATAAAAATTGCTTACATATACTGAAAGAAAAAAAAAGGGACCACTGAAAATTGTACCAAATAACCTTTATCACCAGGACAATAATTAGAGCTATAATACACATAAATTAGACAGCAGAAAGGAGAACCACTACCTATACAGGCTCTGACAACCTGCTGGTATCTTTTGTGCAAGTTCTGGATCAACCATTACCCTTGGCATGATACAACATGCAATCCCTAATTTTTTTCCACTAGTATATGTAAGGAGAGAGAGAAAGAGATGGAAAATGTTGCTCCTCATGGTATAAATGTCCTCTTAGTCTGTCTCCCAGGACCTAAAGCATACAAAGATCATGGAGCCTGCCCAAGTGTAGATATTTAGCAAGTCTAGGATTTCTCAGCTTTAGAAATTAGGAATATGCCTGGGCTCCTTTACTGGTTTTAGTATTCTAATATTTTAAGTAAATACTTTTTGTAGATTTAACTTATTTCTGGGACTAAATGTCAGTGTAACGTCCTCTCTGAGCTGTGCCTTGTGTTTCAATGCTTTTACTCAGGGTCTTTGAAAAAGTCTACCCATACTACTATTCACTCAAAATGAATTCTCAACTGATTTCTGAAGATTTACATCCCATATATATATATATAAGAATATTAACAAAGTACCAAGGAAACAATTTCAAAAACCTAACATCTTCCTAAAGATGACTTAAATTGTGAGTAAATACTGACTCATAAAGTAAACTAATTTCTACCAATCGGTTTTATTTTGAACAAGTTAGATTATAATCTGAAGATGCAATTATGCCTGTGTCAAGTATCCATACATGTCAAATTGAAATAAGTGACATAACAACTGTTGATGTCTAGATTGATTCCTGACTCATCATGCCTTTCTTCAAATATAAGAATGCTGGTCATTAGTTACCATTCTACTGACATGTCAACTCTGACAACTCAATAAAGGTCAAGCCAGACTCTGGTCAAGACTGAATGGTCACTTTGGTTCAAGTCCATTTTAACCCTCTTGACCACTGTGTGTAAACACCCAATTTGACCAACCATGACCAGTATAAACAATCTTTCCAAGATTCTAGGGAAGCCAGTCATAACAATGTCAAGAGCACCTTCTTTACAGGAGAGTGTATCAAAGGGGAGATAATCTACTTGCAATTTATGAATCAAGAGTTGACTGGAGCCAACAAGAATGGTGTGCATGACCATTCAAGCACAGATTAGCTGCACTGCAGTGGTACCATGTCTCATTCCTTACATTATAAAAGAGATTTATCTTCTCAAGCTGTTGTGGCCCAGAGTATATGAGAAGTGTGACCTGGACAACTGTCCAGTTGGCTAAAGGAAGGACACATTAGTTAGGTCAATGGTAACAGATAGACAGGCAGGCTGACCCAGTCACATGCACTCATTAACTCCCCAGGAACAACCATTAGAGAAGGATAATGGTCCGGAACTATAGGCTAGTTACATAGGAATTCTTGTTAGATATGCTAATACTTCTCATTAGCTTCGTTACGCACTCAAGCCTTAATGAGAAAAGGTCAGCTCTGGCCATATTTTTCAACCAACATTTATGACAAGCTATGTCCGGCTGTCTTCTGTAACATATCTACACAGCCACAGTCACCGACATAGTCATATATAGATTTGTATAGTGCAGAATACTAGATGTCAAGCAATAGCTATGATAGTCCATGCAAACAGTCAGTTTGAGAAAAGTAATGCCAGGTATACACTTGTTATAATAAATTTTTGATTTAAAGGTTCACCGTTCAGGTATTTCCTGCAAAGTATAAGGTAAATTTGTTCCACAGTAACGGTCCTGATGCTTGAAATGATATGGTCTAGGTTGGGTAGACCTAGATGGTGGTTGGCTGATCAAAGAGGTTTAGGTCTCTGGTAGTGGTAGACTCATTTATTGAACACAAATAATAGTTCTGCACCATGACTGTGAAATCATGTTTTTTTCATCATTTTTTAAAGGTGTATGATAAAATGAAAAACGCATTTATTATCTGTGGAAGTATTTTCAAAGACTAAGTGTTAGTCTACAGAAATGATTCCAGTTATAATATCAACTGCAGGCTTAAATTTACAAACTACATACCTACTTTATGCCTGTTTGCTGTAAAATTATGTTAAAGAAAGGACATAGTCAAAGTTGCGTCTGGCTAATCGGTCATAACCCTAAAATACGTTCAATTCGCTCTTATTTTAACAAAGAATCTTCGGCGAATGTAAACCTTACATTTAAAGACTTTTCATGGACCGTTAGATACCTTTTATCGCAGGAAACAGAACGACAAATCTGGATTGACGGTCACCACTGGTTTGCGCACAAACTCGTTTTATGGATCTAGCTAAAACGGTAACACGCCAAACTGGGCGAAAATCTACGGATCATTCAGTGTAATGATCAATGGATATATATATCTTTTGTTGTCACCGTTGTATCCAAAAAGTGTCACCGTTTGGAGCAAATATCTTTCCCCGTTTCGTCGTATTGTGACCGTTTCGTCCCATCACATGTCATCGTTATGGCGTATCGCCGTTTTAGCCAGTTCCATTTTTGCTTATACGTATACAAACTTCCGAATGCAGTGCGCAATGGGTGAGACAAACTAGCTCTCAATTAGTGTGCAAATCGGAAACAAATACAGCACGGTATTATATTACTCTATCAACAGAGAGACAAGCTCTGAACATCGATTGGCGTACCTGCAACTTTGATTAT
>JAUELE010265084.1:0-10208 GCA_031471655.1 Diodora aspera | reverse complement strand
AAGTAGAACATATTTACCTGGGGTAAGGACTTGACGCCGGGATCCAGGAGAGGGCCATAGAGGGACTCGAACTCGTTCAGAGAAACTTAACGCAAACGGCCGCGGCGGTAACTTTCCCTCCTGCAGTGACCTGGTTTCTGATCATGACATGATCATTGGCTTCTCTGTACCAGACGGTGCTTGCAGGTTTCACCGCATCAAGTCATCCGAGTGATACAGTGTTCTTTCTCCGTGGACCCGTGAGGGATGTGGTGTCACTGAGAAATAATAGGGTCTCAGTAACTTGTTGTATAAGGCGACTAAAATGGGGATAGTTTGCTTTTACTTTCCTTTCTATCGATCCCTTTTATGATCTGTCTTCCACTCGATGTGCACCTTGCACATCTCGTTCCGTTATGGCTGAAATAGTGTCATTGCAAAGTAAAACATAATCTCATTCTCCTTGGTCGTGTCTGAGATACTAATTGGTTGAAGACTGAAAAGAACTAGGTTTTAAATCCATCTCCATGTTTTGAACACCGATATTAATATGTTCGAGGATAGATCTGATTCTATCTTCCTCTCCTTTGTACATTTTCTTCCTACTTCCGACCTTTCCTTTTCTGGATCCCGATATGGCACAATTCTGGGTCCAAGGCGGTCAATAATAGACTAACATTAAGTCCCAGAAATAAGCTTAATCTATAAAAGTATGTAATAAAGTAATAAAATTAGAAAAGGAGCCCAGAGATATTCCTAATTTCAGGAGCCTAGCTTTGAGAATTCCTAGACTTGCTAAATATCTAGACTTGGGCAGGCTCCATTTTCTTTGTATGCACCGGGGTCTGGGAGACAGACTAGGGTCAATAAATAAGCTGACCTTTATACAATAGATCTGAGTTCAGACTAATGTTTTGATCTCTGTGTAAAACATGCTGTGAAAGCATCAAAAGAGTGCTGAAGACTGCAATTGGTATGTCTGGAGTCAACTTGAATCACCAATGCTTCCCTTCTATGGTATATATGCCAAAAGTACGTTTGCCCACCTTCTCAGTGCTCTCCTATTCTGCCATTCAGACCCTGAAGTTGTATTCTTACAAAGACAAGCACACAGTCTAGATATTTTGCCAGTCTAGATAGCTGCAGCTTGAAGTTAGCAGTCTCTCTGGGATATTATTTATTTAATTACAAATGAATATCTACGTGCTTTCTGTACAGAAGAAGAACCCTGCAGAGCATTATCTCTGATTGGCTTTCAATGTTATGGAAGCAAGTTTTCATTGGCTGATCACCGCGTGACTTTACCTAAGATCTACTCTGCGAGGCGTTATTAAAGGTGCGCAAAAGTATCAAGTTTCTACAAGATCCTTGAATAACGTACTCCCAGCAAGAAAGAAAAGAGCTATTAACAAGGCTTTATCAAAGAGTTGAAAATTAACCAGTCGGCTTATACAATATAAATCATTCTGGATCATTTCGACCATTACCAGACTGTGGGCCCTGGACGGATTTGTCATAGGAAAGGAATGGTGTTCGGGTCTGGTTAAATCGACATTTAACTAAAGTCAAACAAACCGGCAGCGATCTGGGTAACCGAAAATCTGACTGCAAAAACATATTTTGCGACGCAGTTACCACCAAAACTCTGCAGACATCTGATCGAATCGATTGTAAGAGGTTCCGCATCTACTCTTCAACTGCTGGTCATGCTATGCGAAGTGCCAATTGGATGTGTTAACCGTTGACATCGGCCTGTGATCGCCAGTACGGACTGCAGCTCGCAGGTTTTACCGCATCAAATCACCCAACACTCCGCGGATACAACGGGATAACATCTCGCAATAATCCAAGGCCAGTCAACTAACAGAGCTTAAATAAACATACAGTACATGTAATAAATTATAGACTATTGACTTGAAGAAGGTCCCAGTCTTTATGTTGCAGGTATTTTTTTTTAACTTTCCTCGACGAAAAAATATGCGAAACTCGATCACTATTTTATTTCCCTCTTTTAAAATGTGCTTTATTTCTGCGATACCTTTGAGTACAACATGAGTACAATTCTAAAAAAAAAAGCAAGTTATTTTCAAAACATGTACGACATCTTGATAGCTGGCAAAACTAGCTTTGTTGACAATATCATTGGAAACGTCTCTCATCGCCACGACAGAGACAAAAACTATCACAAAGAGCCCTTTGTCTTCACTTGTTTCCAAGATAAAATCAAAACGTCTCTCAAACGTTTTTTGGCCACCGGAGTCTTTTAAAAATTGACACTGACATCTGTTCAACGAAGTCGAATTACGTGACATAAGTGTCACTCGAAAATATTGCAGTTTGCCAAACTGAAGTTTAATGGTCCGTCTTCTAAATGAGATTCCCAGTTGTTCGTTTGCAGCGCCACTGGGTTAATTCGTTAATTATATCTCTCAGAATGGCTTCCGAGCACTAAATTCATCCCCCCAGGGATAGAATCATGTGGATTTTACATTACAGAGAAAGTGCTTCCGTCTTCAAGAGTAACCCTATATCAAAGACGTTGGACTCATCTCTCAACATTGCAACTGTCTGGTCGAGACACCATTGACTTTACGTCGTTTACAATGTACCATTAGGAGCTTTTTTCAGCGCAAATACTTATCTTAATGTTTCGAAATAATTAAGTTGGAGAATTATTTTAGGACACTTGAATATACCTCTAAATATAAATGAAGAAAACATGTTCAGCAGATTGGGAATTTACAGAAATTTAAATAATTGCACACTGGGGCGTGTAAATTACGTCTTAAAGAGAAGATGTCATAAACTGCACGTAGAGGTATGCCGCGATGTTTTTGACTTGCATCTAAGAAAAAGAAATTCATGTACTTGGAAATGCACTGGATGAGCTTCTCTCGTCCACCTCGATCGACAGCGCCGTTTTAAGTCATCCTTCGGCTATACTCGAACGATACACATGAACTAATATTCGTCTTCTTTTGGTGGAATATTATTGGTTTTTACATTTAGAATGATAAAGGCCCACAAAACAAACAAACAAACGAATAGAATAGAATAGAATAGAATTGAATTGAATTGAATTGAATTGAATTGAATTGAATTGAATTGAATTGAATTGAATTGAAATGAAATAATAATAAAATAATAATAAAATAAAATAAATAATATAATATAATATAATATAATATAATATAATATGATATGATATAATATAATATAATATAATATAACATAAAATAAAATAAAATAAGTGAATGAAATGAATGATGGTTTGAACGAGTGAAAGATTCAAACAATGAATGCACGAACGAGCCATTAAACGATTAAAGAATAGACACTGACCGTGTTGCGTTTATAAAAAAAACAACAGGTGATGCACACCTTTTACTTGGAAGAACAAACATTTGACGAGATGTCGAACCTGATATAGCCAATAATCGCCATTAAATGTCAACAGGATCGTTCTCAAACAGTGTTGGAGGTAATTTGTTAATAACAAATAACACGTTTCGGTATACTTTATATTGACCGTCAGGATATTAAAGGCTTCTCGATGACGTCATACTGAAGGTGATTTACATGAACTGTACGTCTTGAAACGTTTCATTTATGATTTTAACATTGGTATCACACGAATACACTCTGTCGAGGTTTCGAAATGAATGAACCGTTATAAAACGCGTTGCTTTTTGTACATAGCCATAACTAATCAATCTGCTATGTCCGCCTGGGTCATGAAGGTGAAATCATATTTATAGATACTTTACATGCTTAAATTATATTTTGGATGGACGTATATATCAGTTAACACAATGAGAGTGTCTGTCAATTGTGTAATCCTCTTAGAAGTAGGTAAAATAAGCGGGGATGCCACGTTCTTGACGTTGATGTATCTGGCCATCTTATCTCTTCAGAGTATACAGTTTCTGGTGAGAGTGCGCAGTGTCAGTGAACCACTTCCGGGTGACAGATGACGTGATAACAGTTGCCCATCCACTCAAAAACATGTCAAACAATTCATATTTCTCTACTTACGCTTCCAGGCAACCGAGTCATGACTCATGGTTATCCAATATGTTAGGATTTTCTACATCACTTAAACCAGTTCGTTTCAAGTCA
Organism: Diodora aspera; assembly: GCA_031471655.1. Lineage (NCBI taxonomy): Eukaryota > Metazoa > Mollusca > Gastropoda > Lepetellida > Fissurellidae > Diodora > Diodora aspera. The sequence continues at coordinate 6,110 of JAUELE010265084.1, read as the reverse complement.
GTGAGAGTGCCGGTGTCGTGTATGACACTTCTCAGGTCATTTTGACAGTTTAGCGTGACCATGTACATCGCCACGCGACTACTGAATATCGATGTACTGATCTTATATTTAACAGCTGTTCAGCAATGGTTCAGTTGGTAAAGCACCTTCCTATGAACTCGATGGTTTCTGTTCGAATACTACTCGTACATGTTGGTGAGGTAACTGATCATAAGTTTATTCTTGTTCATTAATACAAGTCTCAGCTTGTTAACAGGTTTCACCGCATCGAATCATCAAGATAACACTACGTTACCGCTTGTTTATAGGAAAAAAAATCGATCTTATGATTCTTTGTACTTGAAGAAAAAAGAAGTTGGCATTGTAATCAAATTTTATTTAGATCCCGAAAACGTGAAGTTTTTGAATTGGAATGATACTGTTTTGATTCCTTTAGGCATTATGCTATTGTTTCCTTCACATACACTGGTGGAAACAAGTAAGGGAACGAAGGTACATGTGAGATACTATGTTTACTTAAAATGTAGTTTGACTATCTCGCATGTTTTAATTAGCCATGAAACACATGAACTGTCAGCACCTGGTGTGTCTGTTTTGTCTCTGGGTGACCCCTTGATATCACTTGGAACACCTGAGATGATATTTAATTAACAATATTTCCAACTAAGTGTTCCTTTATTTCTTTCCTTCAGTATATTTTGCTGTGGATAATGTACTGATATTGTTTAGTGTAAGGTGTAAGATTTACGGCATATTACATAATTGTGATTGTTTAAAAGTAAGGTAAGACAGTGTTTACAATTGTGCAAATTATGCCGATTACAAACCACATCATTCAATCTCTTGGCGCTACCCAGAACTAGTGCCAGTGCATGCATATATCACACATGTCACTGTCAATTTCACCGTTAAGTACATATGGTTATCTTCACACTTTTGACAACACCTTGACTGTATGTTGTAGATGTCACATTTGCCAGCGTACATTTCACAAACCATTGCAGCCGAGTCACGCTGGATCGGGCGGTCAGCGCTTGTAAATGATGGATTTAGCACGGTCATTTGCTTGTTGGGTTCTCGTTAGCATCCCTCGCCATGTATATTAACGGTTCATAATTCTCCTGCCTAATGAGTTTGACAGGTTCCTCATGGGGGTACCCGTGTCACGAATACCTGCACAGTATCACATTCGGGACAGGTGTGTACATGTAGAACTTTGTCAATCAGAGAGTGAGCAAATGGCGTGCCCTTTGAGAACTGTAAACAATATAAGTGGAAAATTGAATTTGAGAATTAAGATGTTTTCCGTTGTAGTGACAGTATTTCAGTCATACCGCAACGTGATGAAAGAAATCGACAGAAAGAAAAGTGAAAGCAACAGGTCTCAAACAATTATTGTTGTCGCCTTGCATGACAAGGGTTGGGTTACTGGGACCCTATTCTATCTAAGCGACATCACGCCACTCACCGGAAGCCCCACAGGGTGAAATATTGAAAAGAAATGTATAACTGTATTTCACTGTGAAAGTGAACATATATTAGGCTTCCAGTGATTGTTGTATAGAACAGGACCACAACAACCATATCCTTGTCGTAAATGGGGTCTAAAGTTGGGATTTTTTGGCTTGTATTTCTATCGACGGTCGACCTCTTATTCATATATCTTCTCCATCGATGTTGTCTTGCACGTCACGTTGTAATATAGCTGAAAGATTGCCCGTGCAACGCAGAGTTCAGCTGAGCTATTCAGATTTCTGACCAAATTCAAAATTAAATTAAATCATGTATTGGCAAACGTGTAAAGAATGGACATGGGGCACACCGTTAGAAACATATTTTTGAGGAATCCTGTGTCCCCCTTACTGACATCTCTGGAAAAAATTTCAAACTGCACCTCCCAGTCTTCCTCAACATCCTTCCCCTCCATTTGCCAATTCCAACACATCTGAAAAATACAAATTAATAGTAATCAAATCACATTAAGATACGGCATTTGTATTTCTAAATTATACATACACATTTTAATAAAGTAGAAGTCAACAGAAAATATAAAAGTGAAATGAAAAAATAAAGAAAGCCGTAATGTGATAAAGTACATAAATTGAATAATTGTTGAATCTTTTCAGAGGGCGCAGAAAAGAACGTAAGCTTGATTTACAAAGTGAGATTGGTGCCAGCCTGTGATCGGGTGACAATGAGGCTGAGGAAGATTTTAACATTGGCATCATTCCATCTGCAGGATATGTACTGCGGTAAATCATTTCCTAACATTCGTCCCCTTTCACTTTGTTTGACAGTGTCAAATTCGTTTATTGTCATTCTAAAAATTCCTTCAAACTCCGCGTCGCATGTCAGTGTTAATACAACACATGCATATGAAAGTCTCACCTTTAGATATCAAGGGAGCTCGTCTGAATCTTTCCATATGCTGCGAGTTGTTCAAGAAACGAACACGTTATCGACGTCATAACTGAAATAGACATATGTCCATGCACATTTCTGAGATCCGTCAATCAAATTCCACTGAGTGACAGCATTGTTGGCCCGCCCCATGGGGGTCTCCGAAATTGACAACAATGTCAATTAGTAGTGTAACTGGCAAGAATAATGTTTGTTTTGAAAACAAATCAAATGACTGACGCCTGTCAGTTTCTCTTCGCGCCATTGATATATACAAATTTAAATTTGTACCGTCTCTGGGTCAGGTGTCGCTCAGTGCAGCGAGTGAATCTGACCTTGTGTCCGTGCTGCACGGGCTGCGCGAGTAAAGTACGTGTACCAAAAGCACCGTATAATGTTTAACTAAAATCAAATACGTGGTCAAACTCAACCTCAACTTATGGAACAATAAATATACATAACATTATGTACAGACAACGAACAATGCACAAAAGATATATAGCATGTTTGTCGGTTTTACAGCAGCTTGAATGGCTTCATTTATTTTGGAACCCCCATGTCATAAAAGAGAAAAAAGGCATTTCGAACTTTCCGACAGAATCTTGAAATATTCGCAAACCTTCGAAATGTTACAAAATTTAATGCAAATACATGCATCCAGCTCATTTTGAAATCGACGTAACATACTTTGGTAATTACTAAACCCTCGGAGAAAGGTTCGGAATGAAGCTGGCTATTTAAAAGTGGAAAATAAATCCGTTTGCATCTGTCGAGACTAAGGGAATACGGCGTTATTTAATTAGGCATATACATTTACAATGTATGATTTACAGTTTATGTTATGTATTTCACACAGATAGCACCAGGCCTATTTTAGCGTTCGGGAGCACGTATCCGACATAAAATGTTAACCGTGGACATTCAAGCAGCATATAGTTCTATTTCATACGATCGTATTTATGCCCACTGAGAGTGCGTTTGAATTCCGGAGGCGCTAGGGTGTCACGTGATTGCGTCACGTTATTTCACGTGATTTAAACTAATCTTTTTGGCTGGTTTAACGAGTAGTTCCAAAACAGGCCTAATTCACTACTTTCCGAAGGTGGACGAAGTTGCTTGAGTTTGAAATAACTGTCACCGCTTGGAGTAATTCTTTATGAAAAAAAATCATTATAGTGTGCACCATATGAACCCAATGCAAACTCTGGATTTGAATTTTCAAAAATGGCATCAGTCGGTATATGCTCTTCATTCTGTCTCATTATTCGCAGTGACGAAATTAACACATCTGTAGTGATTACCAGGTTTGCGGCAAAATATTAGAAACGGGAAACAGCGATATAAGGGAGGCGATCCTTTGTATCTTTTATATATAGACACAAGCGTAGAAATTCATTTTATAAGGACGCCATGATTTTTGTCACCCAGAAACGTTTACAAATAAGACGAGTAAGTTCTTTCTCTGCTCTTCCGTTCGACAAAATAAAGAAAAAGACAGTTATTTCAAGATTTAAGCGCAATAATATTCGTGATGCAGCATCTTTTGTACTTGTGTCATATGCTAAATGTTTGCAAGAGTGCACCTTTAATAATGGTGGATTATATGCTTGTTCTCTAATGATGTGTTTTTTAAATTGAAATATATACATAGCAACACAAGCATGCACGAACTGCTCGTTCACATAGTTCACATTTACACGTAGACTTTTGTCAAAGTCTTGCTCTACCATAGCCATCCCTACTTTGCCCTGCACAGCTAATAAAGGAAAAATAGTCCAAGGAATAATAACCTGCCGCTGTAAAGGAATTTTACAACTTAAGGGTTTTGACAAAAGTCTAATTTGCACCCCCATCCACACACACCCACGCACACATCCACATACAAGCATACGCCACTTCATGTATATTTTTCACCGTTGTCAAAAATCCTCATATTCCAGAACAATTCATAAAACAACAGATTCAACAAAAAATTCCTAATTTTAATTCTTAAATTATAGAGTTATGAAGTAAAATATATGAACTGGCAAAATTATTGCGATATCTAGCAAATCCGAGCTTTTTGTTAAAGTTTCTTTCACAAACCAAACTGTTCTCCTCATAGAGATAACAATATATGATGCAGAAAACAGTTTCTGTATTTAGGAACTTATCTTAGGCAAGACCCGTATTCACCTAATCCATCTTTTTGACACAAACATATCTGTTCACTTCACAAAAACACACGACCCGACTAGACGCACAAGTGGCTTCACTACATTTCGCCAATACCAACAGACAGATACGAATTAGCACATAAACAAAAGAGTTTGCGTGTTGTTATCATTGAAAACAACCTCAATAGACAGTGCAACGCGCGTTTCTTTTGTTGATCACATAATCGGACTAAAGGCCACATTTTTTCTCTTGTTTCAACAACCCTCTGACGCTGTTTTTGATATGAAAGCAAAGTCTACTGGGTTTTAAAACCCTCTTTTCATGACATTTGGCCCGGTTTCCACGCGATCAGGTTGCAAAACATATTGTTAAAATCCGGAACATTGTTACCCAATCGCATCCTTTTGTCACGTGATATTACTCAATACTGAAATGAGGTTGGCTCCTCTGGCGTGACGCGCGCCGTCATGTCGGACTAAGTATGATCATATTCAATGTACAAAAACGAACGCTAAAATATACTTAGTGCACTAGCAAAGGCTGCATGTATCCTAACCTTGTAAACTAATTTTTATGTTACGACTTGCAAAACTATTCAATTTATTCATACCGGAACATTTTAATTCTTTTTCCTAAACCCAATTAGGTGCCAGGTCTATGTGTGTGTGTATGTGTTGGGGGGTGGGGGGGGGGTGGGGGTGGAGTTGAGAGGGGGGGATATATTGCAATTAGGCCTAAATGAATGTTATGGATCGATAGTCTGTCATCCAGACCCTGAAGTTTTATCATAACAAAGACAAGCATACAGTCAAGATATTTTCGCAGTCTAGATAGCTGCAACTTTAAGTGAGCAGACTCTCTGGGATCTTATTTATTTATTAAAAATGTATATCGTTTCAATGTAATCATTTTTTTTTAGAAATATTAATCTTACTTCAGAGACTATATTTTAGTCTATCCGATCGACCATGACCCAATTATTGTTCCGTCATGCGAAAATCTTTCAGAACTGTAACTGAGTTCTTTGTTTTCACATTAGACGGACTCATTACAGTGTAAAGAGATATAATCGGAACCACAAAATTACATGTTTTGATCTTACATATTTCTTAAACCAATTTGTAGACTAGAAGAACATAAGCAAACTATAGTATATAGTGTTATTCTGAAAGACAATTTTAGACTATCTATAGGAATGTAGGAAAAACACTTGAAAGTAATAATAGTGGGTCTTGATAATAGAAAATCTTTTATATAGCAGATTGAGTCAGTGTTGATAATACTATTATTTAATAGATTTATAACTTGCTTACATCCAGTTAATAACGTAACTGCTCAGAAGCGCTTTCGAGCAAAAAATTGCCCTGGGTATCGCTATCGTTACCAGTTCTGTAAACTGCGAGTTTGATGGGAATAGTTTAATTGGTAGTTTTAAATGTTTGGACAGGTGATGAATAATTGTTCCTGTGGCTGTCTCATGTGTCTATGCAATCTTGCAGAGGAAATCAAGTGTATGGTAGTTTCTAAGGAATCTTGTACGGGGCTGTTGTATA
>JAUELE010265062.1:0-10209 GCA_031471655.1 Diodora aspera | reverse complement strand
ACTTCGATGTGAAGATCACGTGATCGACTGCACGTGCAAAACCTGATTTGGCACTAACGTCATTTGCACGAGGAATGCATGGGTTGGAGTGGGTTTTGCTAACGTTTTCAGAGATTCGAATGATGGGGATCCCATTTCGGATACAGAGATGTGTCATCAGAGATTACATTTTGTGAAGTTTCTTTTTGACTCAGTATATATATAGTTGTTATTAGTAAAGGGATTATGTGAGTACACACTGGACACTCTCAGAGGTCCGCTGTTACCAAAGAACATTGTCCTGAATTGATCAATTATTTTGTATCATTTATTTTTACTGTGTTGAATAAAGACATTAGAACTGACTTGTAATAGTCCATTGCATATAGTAGGTAGTTCCATGTTTAACCTTGCATGAAACATAGCCACTGGAGTGTAAATTTGTTTTGATAACAGTGTAGGCACAATAGGATGTAGGCACAATGGGAGGACACCCGAGTTCTGGCGTAAGTAGAAAAGAAAATAGAGTTACCTACCTTTGATGTCGATATCGCGTGTTCCAGAAGGGGGCGTCACACTGGTTACTGCACTCGCCACGGTTGTGCTGGCGATGCCTACATCAAAGATAGCAATGATCAGTCATATATATACAGTTTACCTAATACTGAGAACGATCCTGCTGACATTTAATGGTGATTCTTGTGTTTCGACAACTCGTCAAGTGCTCATACCGAAATAAAATACTTGCATCACTTTGTGTTTTTGTCTTTCGTGTCATTCCCGAAAACTAATCTTTTGTCGTCAGTTTAGTTTGTCGGCATTTTTAAGAAAGAAAAAGGAATTGTCTCGTGCCATGAAAATAGTTTGAAAGAGAAACATTTCACCCCTCTACAACTGAAACAGTCGCTCCTATAAGAGGTTTGTATCCATAAGAACAGTATATATCAGTGCAAGGTTAGATTTACTGGGGCGGATTTCCTACGGTGAGGTTTTGGGGATTCCTACCAACCTACACGTGCGGATGGAGTTGGAGTATAGGAAGGAAAGAGATTCATCATAGCCGGACATTGATCATGACGCTGTACACTTCAAGAAAAATGTGTCAACAATTTAAGTTTAAGATTTAGGTTGATTTTGACACTGTATATTACACCAGGGAGACATTTAGCAGGAAGGATTTCTTACAATTGAGTTTTCTCAGGAGTCAGCTAACTCCCAAGGATTCAGTCGAATTATAGACAAATTAGAACAGGACATAACTTTTACAATATTCACGAGACTAATAGTGGACACTCCAACAAAAATGTGTCACCATGACATTATATTTCCTTTACATGGTGTTTGAACCCCCAAGAGCCCTTCACATCTGACTTAGAGCTCTATCAAGTATGATTTTGTGATGGATCAATTATGATTCATGATGGTTACAATGGAGATACAAGCTTGATTAATCATGTCAGCATGAACAGTACGTCCAGAACACAGGCGCGCGGTGACTGCTAGTCCTGGCAAATGACTGTGGAATTATTTTTTCATTAATAATTATTAATAAATTTATTCTAAAAGCCTTTAGCCAGTCTACGAAGCAAGTCTAGCTAGCTTCTGAAATCAACAGAGGAAGAGGGCTTTGCAGTATATTTAATTTTTATTAGTGACATATACTGTTTTATATATACTGATGTGAAAAAGAAACGATACTAAATGATTTCAATCAATTTCCCTTACGTCTTTATGCCATAGTTGATCAAAAAGATGCTTGGATTTCACTAAGTGTAATGTGATTGACATCATGTCATTGATAAAACTTCCTAATCTTGAAGGCATTTATGAATTTATTCAGTAATCTCTCAACATCTTGTCATCGTTCCTTTTGCACTTCAGTGTACATATATAAACAGGAAATAATTTATATTTCATAGACGAAATGTTAGTCTAGGTGACGGCCATTACATTCTTCTGCTTCTACATAACAAATGGAATCTAATACTGGACAGGCTAGACTGTAGTTTGGTCTCTTGAAGAATATATTGCTAGTAGAATGTTTTTGGCATTTGGAGGCTTCGTATTTGAAAAATCGTGAGTTTTAGGAGTGGTATTTATGCAAGATGATAATAAATATATGTTAAACAAGATATTAGTATTTTGAAGGTACGTTTGGTGAATAGATTACAAATTATGTTATAATATACTGGCAGTCACCGAGCACCTGTGTTCAAATATGTGTCCGAGGCAGACACACGTTTGTATTGTACTTTTATAGATACGTCATGCTGTACTACCTTTTCATCTTATTGTTAAATAAGTACCACTTGTTATAGTAATTATCTTATGAATATTGGTTTGTACTTATATAACCTTTACTATGAATGATATATATCATGTGGTTCGAGCTCATGTTTACGCAGAAGCAATCCTTCGAAATAGTTAGTCCAACGTGACCTCCCTTTGAACTGTTAGATTTAGCTATAGGCCTATTATTATATACACAAGAAAAAATGTTAAGGACCACTTGCAGAAATGTCATGAAACCCCACATTAGAGCACCTGAACACGGTACAAACAAGGAAATTATATTTCAAGGCCTTGTTGACAGAACATAGAGTACCACATTGACAGAATCAACGTGATTCGGAAGCAAATTTGAAATAAACGCAAAGGAAGTGGTTATTTTAATGAAACGAGCATGAATCTTTAAATTGTCAGAATTGACAGTTCCTTTCCTGGGACACTAATGTTTGATTGTCAATTACGAGTGAGACCTCTTCCTGACCTATTTACAGCCTGGCAAAGGCTGGTAAAGCTCTCAACAAGATTCTTGAAGGGTGCCTGAGAAATTTGTCGCCACTCCCCTACTATAGCATTGGCAAGTTCGTCCAAGTTTCCCGGAGCAACTGGACGTACAGAAACCCTTTCCTGAAGAATGTTCCATGCATGTTCGAAAGGATGAAGATCCGGAGAGTAGGCGGACCAGTCCATCCGGTCAGTTGTTTGCCTTTGGAGATAGTCATTCACATTTCTGGCTCTGTGTGGACGAGCCTTACCATCCATCAAGACAAAGTCATCGCTTGTAGCAACAGCGTAGGGTATCACGATTAGATGAAGGATCTTATCTCTATCTCAAGCACCCGTTAGAGTACCATTCCGAATAACGTACACCTCCGTAGATCCCTCCAAACTGATGCCCACCCAAAGTATAACAGAGCCACCCTCATAACGGTCATGTTCCACTACACAACAGTTGGTAAATCTCTAATTTCTCAATCTCCAGACACATATCCCACCATCGTTGAAGTCCAGGAAGAAACTCGGAGTTGTCTGTGAAAAGAATTGGGCGTAATCCTTTGATTCCGAGTTAACATGCATCCAGGTAAATTCCAACCGACGTACACGAAGTTCTCTGGACAAAGGTGGGCTTTTAGCAGGTCTGTGAGCACGCGCATTAGATGTATACAACCTGTTTCTCACTGTCGGTGTTGAAATGTGAACACCAGTTACATATCTGAATTCAACATTCAGATATTTTGCTGAAGAAAGTCTATTCAACTCTGTTATCAAGCTTAACTGACGACTCTATTGAGTTGTTCTTTTCCTTGGACATCCACTTTAAAGCTTCTGTTGCATTGTTCCAGTTTGCTGGTACATGTACCTTTCACATAGTCTGGAAATCACACTATGACAGACATTGAATTGCCGGCCCACTGCTCATTTTGACTGCCTGCTTCCAAAAACACCAGTAGCTCTACTAGTATGCTCCACTGTTACATAATGTCTTGCAGGTATTATTCTGTTCAACAGACTTTAAATCCCGAAACACAATCATCAAAATCTATCCACGCCACCCAAGAGCAGAATGTTCACGAAGACACGTAAGCATGTGGCACATGGCAGGCAATTCTCCATGCAAGAAAGAATCTACTTCACAACCTAGGGAGGTCTGTATGCGCCATTTTCATTGTCACCATTTCTAATACCAAACGTTAGGAGGAAAAACACATGTGGTCCTTACTTTTTTGTTGATCATATATATTTTTTTAAAACTTATTATGTCGACAGGCACCTGTTACCTCTTCCTGTTATATTGCATAGCTAAATAAAAAGTCGACGAGGCAGATTCTTATTTTGGGACGACATGGCCTTTATAATTAAAGCGGACCTAAGCCGAGAAGAGTATCATAGAGTAAAATGAGGTTTAATTTTGTATGGTCTTGACAACAGTTACACAATGTTATCAAAATATACCATCATAAACCTGTTTTCTATAATCAAATATGCCTTGATAGACTAACACTTAGTCTATGAAAACTTATCCATCCTAAAAAAACTGCAGTTTTTATTATTGTATTTATTTGTTTTTACCGAAAAGGACCCTTCACTCCTCTGCTGTTTGTGAAATCAAGGAACCTACACTTGCTTTAATAAGAAACTAGACTTGCTTAAATCTTGAAATTTCCTTTTTAAATTTGTTTTCACAGTCATGGCGCAGGCCTAAAACTTGCGTTTACAACGTAAATATTTATTCCTGTTGCTAAGACACATGGCACAAACACGACTATAAACAGAAATGATGGAACTGATTGCAATGTGAAGTGCACAACGGGTTCCGTACACGCAAACCCTACTTTGTCAGCCAGCAATTGTGCTTGCTCTTTTATTGTTTAATATAGTAATTACCACTCGACTAATTACAGAGTAATCATACTACTTGATAGCTTTGTCCTGACCCAAATATTTCTGTAATGGAGACTTGACATAACCAGTGAGAATATGAGACGCAGCGCCGATTGCCACAACCTCTTGTGCGCCCAGTAATAACCGGCTAAATGATTGGTGTCACCAGTTAAGGCATGCAGGCCGTAGCTAAAAGACAAAACCTCCTTACAGCTTCCGGTTCAGTGGCGGTGTTCAGGAAATGACCAATTGTACAAGATCATAATACATGAAGTAGCTGCTAGCAGTATAAAGAGAATGTATGGTCCAAATGTCCAACTTAAGACAACCATACGGTGTACTTAGAAAATGGGTGAAGCGTACGACATAACTTGGCTGTCATGGTTTAAACCCCATCGGATACATTGTAAAACCCGAAAGAACATGTTCACTTACTACTACTACTACTACTACTTCTAATAATAATGTGGAGTTTTGTATAGCGCTATATACAGGCTTTTGTAAAGCTTGCTCAGAGCGATTCATGCATTATTACCCCGGTGTAACCCATGCAGCCTCCAGACACTCGAACGTTAACAAATTTTTTTAGTTATATATAGAACTGACAAAGCTTGGTTTTGTAACAATGTGCACTGTAAAACCTAAATGAAATCCTTCACTTTATACTAAATATAGACCTTTTAGTATGTTAAAAAGGAGCAAAGTGCTTGACATGAATTAGTTGGCGACAGTGTTGTAACACCGTGTGTGCATCTTAAACCTAGACGTTGATTTTACACTAAATTGAAACCTTTTCAATATGTAGAGAAAACTGGCAAAACGTGGGACATTAATTAACTGGTGACGGTTTCGCAATACCATACAAAATCATGTCCACTGTATGACCTAAAATCAAGTTTCGACAAATACTAATGTAAATCTTTATCAATGGATAGAAAAACTGGAAAAGCGTATGGCACTGTAATGGTTTTGCAACACCATACAAGTCAACGTTCACTGCAAGACATATAGGTTCACTTGACATTAAATTAAAACAGTTTTCATTGTGTGGAAAAACTGACAAAGCACATTACATTAATTGAATGGTAACAGCTTTATAACACCATGTATATGCTCTGTACAATCCCCTAAAAATGAACGTTCACTAAATACCAGATTAAAACCTTTTTCAGTATGCAGAATAAAAAAACTGTCAAAGCATAATACATTAATTGGATGGTAACAGCTTTATAACACCATGTATATGCACTGTTCAATCCCCTAATAATGAACGTTCACTAAATACCAGATTGAAACCTTGTACAGTATACAGAATAAAAACTGTCAAAGCGAATGACATTAATTGGCTGGTAGCAGGTTTATAACACCATGTATATGCACTGTAAACCCCCCAAAAATTAACGTTAACTAAATACCAGATTAAAACCTTCTTTTGTTTTTAAAAACCCAGAAATAACTGACAAAGGGTACGGCATTACTTAGCTGGTACCAGTTTTATAATACACGTCCACTTCTCACAGGAGCTGAGTGATACGTGTCAGGTCATGTTGTTATGTATTTATTCTCCAATTTGATCAACATCTTTATTTATTAAAGCATTTAGCCTATCTTGCTTTGTTTCTTTTTGTTCCTTGTTTATCTTCATATATCTTACATATGAGTGAGTGAGTGAATTTAGCGTAATGTTGAAACGGACTGACGGAGCCGTATCGGATAAGTCGACAACTCGGATAAGTCGACATTTTTTCCTGGTCCCTTAAATGTCGACACAACGGTGTTTTACTGTATATGAAATTGCATGTATTGCCAGCTTGCCAAGCTTTTAACTTTCAAATGGGTTTATTTTTTGGTTGACTGGATTTAGAATCTGTTGTCTGGATCAAAAATCACTTTACTCGACTTGTCAAGCCAGTACTGCGAGTTTTCAGTTGCTTTATACTGTTGTAAACTATCAGTAGCTTTATATTTGTGGAAGTTCTTAGTTGCGTTGTACTGTTGTAAACTATCAGTAGCTTTATATTTGTGGAAGTTCTCAGTTGCTTTGTACTGTTGTAAACTATCAGTAGCTTTATATTTGTGGAAGTTCTTAGTTGCTTTGTACTGTTGTAAACTATCAGTAGCTTTGTATTTGTGGAAGTTCTCAGTTGCTTTGTACTGTTGTAAACTATCAGTAGCTTTATATTTGTGGAAGTTCTCAGTTGCTTTGGACTGTTTGATCAAATGTTGTTAGGTTGAGTTGATGAACCAAAGAGGTCTTTCAGATCAGAAAATCAGGTATTGCTGGAAACACCGAAAGTCAAACTGTCTGGTTTTGGTGGAAAATCTTTTTCTTTTGCTTCCGCTGCAGAGTGGAATAGGCTTCCTCTCGCCCTGCATCTCTCTCCTTCTTTTGACAGTTTTAATCAAGATTTGTAACACCGAGCCAAGCCAAGCCTTCAAGTCGTGATCTTATACATCTGTTTCTTCCTGCGTCTTTGAGCATGATATATATCATGGAAAAGCGCGATATAAGTTGACTATTATTATTATTATTATCTCAGAAAGAATACTGCAACTTTATGGATGGTACTGTTTTGAGCTTTCTTACGAGGCGGAGAGAAACAGATAGACTGGCAGCCCAGAGCATTTTGATCAACGAACGAGGTGCCGACTTCTGAACACAACAACATCCCTGATTTGAACTAACATATACAGATATGAACGTCTGCCGAAGACCCTCTACTGCGTTGACCCTGTTGGCCTGAAAGGGGGGCTCAAAAAGGCATTTGATGAAGTATACGAGTTATCATCTCAAGCCAGTTTAAAATGAGCAGGTACCCACATGGAGTATAGAAAGGCCAATGCCAGACAAATTTTCTGCTGCTCACGGCCCACCAGACACCCCAAGTAGGCCCCACCAATTCGGCCCAGATCAAACATCGTAGGTACATTTGCACTACATGAAACTAATTTCAAATGGACAATGAGTGCCTATAACTTGTCTATCTCTAATAAGACTGTCAGTAATTACTCCAAAATCACATGTGTCTGCTAGTTGTCGCACTACATATTGATCAATTGTTTAATGTCTGTTTGATTTGCTAAGCCAAACTTCACTCTTTCAAATAATTTGTGTGCAGAGCTCGAAGAATTTGTGTCAGATTCCTCTGTGCGTCTGCATTATCTAAACCCTGGCAATTAATTTCAACATCCATTTCACACACCCACGGCCAAGCACTCTACACAATTTAGCAGCGGTTACTGGGATGTCTTCTTCATTCAACTTCGCAGCAATAACATAATTATTCGAGTCAGATTCAAAAGTTGCCCAGTTTTTGGCTACGTCACCTTTCACACACATGTTCCTCACTGAATTTTATTTTATATCCCCTGACTGTCTGAAGGATATGTTTGTCTTGTATTAGTTTCTTTCATTCGGTCTCAAATTGGGACAGTGTTCCTGTGAAATGTTCACGATTCTTTAGTGAACTCACCTCAGTTGGAACTATAAGCCCTGTAGTTTTTGCTCCTCTCCTGACGTGAGAACTTGGATTGATTGGTGATTGAAGCTCCCATATCAGTAGACATGGACCTTTGCCTAAAAAAATGGGTGCTACATGTACACCCACAAGCTCTAAAGCTGTCCCGTGATCCATGAGCAGAGTATGATTCCAACCGACTGTGAGGCATCATTAAAATGACGTCATCTGGCTCACCTTGCCAATAATCTTGTTTGCCTCGGACAATTCCTTAATTTGAGTGGAAACTTGACTCATTCAGAGACATACCTTGTCCACAGAGAGACTTAAATTCTGGCTTTATATCTCCTGATATGGCATCCCTCGTGGCATGCTGAGTTCAGAATTGCCTGAGCCAGCACTGCGATGAGAGCAATGCCATCCACTAATGCTGAAACTATGTCCAGAATGTTCAAGTGACTAGTTTCTTCAGTGCAGAGGTTGTGTACCACTGGCATTACTGGTATCAATCCTTTACACAATGTGTCCTGGATGTGCTGGGTTCTCGTCCTACTTTATTGGGACATTATTTCCCATTTCTTCATTTACTCTTGGTGTCTATCTGACAGTTTTCTGGTCAAATGTATGTTTCAACCATCGATGTTCTTTTATTTTTCTCCAAGTTTGGGCACAGAAGACCCTCTACAACGTTAGCTAGCCCCTTTTCTACAGGTGACTAATAGCTGAAAATGCTCAGCAAGAAGATTTATAATTGACTTGGCAATCTGAGACTCCCTGTTGCCAGTTGGTATGGGTGTAGCCATGTCTGTTGTTTGAAGTGGGATTAACTCTATCTTCCCCCGTCCCTGTACATCTGTGGACTGGTGCCAGCGGAGACACCACTATCAGTATCTGCCCCCTGATATCTTTGTTTCACAGCATGGCCGATTGACCGATAATTAATTAACCCCCTGATTGGAGCTGCCCTGGGAGTCTGTGACACCAAACTGTGAGCAATTAGCACCTTTATACATCTTCAATGCCTGAAACTCGGCACAGAACTTCATTCAGTGCTGACATATGTTGTCATTGCATTCCAGAAATTCAAAACTTGTGTTTTGCTTTGGTGAAGGATCACATCCAGTACCTTTCCCACTGCTGGCAGCAACCGGAGAATTGTCATCTGCAATTTCATCAAACTCTGATGACATGTCATTGGTTTCATCAGATCCAATATTGCCACAAAACACCTTGCCTTCTGTAAGTGTGGAATGTGTCCCACTCATTGACAAGAATCTCCTTGCAACTTTTCAAGAATTTTCACACTATTCAGTGCCATGATGAGATATTTCCTTAAAAGTTAAGGTGTCCTAAAACCACAAAACAGTGTCTATGCAAAGTGCAGCATGCACAATGATGAAGAGTTATAACATATTGTCCACTTACACTGGTGATAGTTCTTCCAAAAAACAGTCCGAATAGAGTCCTTTGAAAATCCTTCCAACGCCTGTCGTTCCATGAACTCTTTCTCATGGAACAGATGATGCTGTCACGGAGTGTTAGTGGACAGTGAGATAGTAAGTCATGACCTGGGCAAGGAAACAATGGTTTCTCATCCAGATCTTTTAGCGAGTCCAGGGATAAACTTAAGGAGAGGAACAAACAGGAGTCTCTCATTGTCGATGTTCGAGAGTTGTCTCACATGTGCAGAGGAAAAATATAGCCTCACTCTGTTCAAATCAGGTCAGATATAACAAACGGACTGTATATCGACAGCATATTTTGTGCATTTTAACATAAAATTTGTGCTTTATCTCATTATAACGTGATTTCTTGCATCAGATATTGTGGTTGCCACTGTCCTATTTTGGAGGTTTTAGGAACAAACTGTATATTGGTTTCAGCTGGTAGGTTGTTTTTTTGTTCGTTATCCCCCGCCGCAAAGCGGAGCGGGGGATATAGAATTCAGCTCTGTACGTCCGTCCGTCCCGTACGTACGTACGTCCGTCCAGCAATAGTGTTTACGCGATAACTCACAAACCGCTGAATAGATTTTCTTCATATTTGGCTCTGACGTGTATATTGATGATCCCCCGACGCCAGTCGATATTGGTGCCCTTGTGAC
>JAUELE010265061.1:0-18551 GCA_031471655.1 Diodora aspera | reverse complement strand
CTGTGTTCATGTCCTCATTCAAAAATAATCTGTGTTCACGGCCCTATCCAAAAGCAGTCTGTGTTCATGTCCTCATTCAAAAATAATCTGTGTTCACGGCCCTATCCAAAAGCAGTCTGTGTTCATGTCCTCATTTAAAAATAATCTGTGTTCACGGCCCTATCCAAAAGCAGTCTGTGTTCATGTCCTCATTTAAAAATAATCTGTTTGGGTTAAAAAATTCTGTACAGGTTAGATAAACACTGCTATATTATAAACCTGAAAATTTAATAAAAATCGCATTTTTACAGCATCTATTACGTAAATCATGCAAGTCTGTACTAAGTAAGGTTCATTTAACTTTAGTTTACATGAAGCAATGGATCTTACAAATTTCTTTTTAATTGCAGCATGTTCTCTTGGGAAATATGGTCCAAACTGTGACCATTTCTGTCAGTGTGAACGCAACGGTGTATGTGACCCGTTCTCCGGATCGTGTGACTGCAGCGAGGGATGGATAGGCGCCATTTGTGATATAGCAGAAAGTGAGAACACAGTACCTAATGTTAAACCAGTTTCACGAGATTCCAACAGAGCTGCCATAGTATTTACTAACTTTTACATCTTATTATTTTTACTTCCGTATCTCCTGTCCTGAAAATGCTCCTTTCTTTCACATTTTCACTTGGTGCATTTTTCAACACGAATCGCTCTCTTCACCTTTAACCTTCTCTTCATCGTGAGCAAGTTTTCCAGTTTGAGCTTGATGTGTTATAGATGAAATATTGCTGACTGAAATTTTGTCTCATTCTTGGAGAAATTGACAGGATATTTTTTAATTTATTTTTTCCAATTTTTTACATCGGTTTCATATTGTCATTTATTATTTTCTTGATCCGTCATCATTTTGATGATGTAGAATGAAATGTTATATTTAAATTGAGTGATCAAAAATATAGTTTGTAAGCTATGTTAGAGGTTGGTTGTTGTTAAATTTTGAGCAAATTTGTGGAGTGTAATAGTGAATGTGCATCACTTACACAATGAACCCCTTGTAGTGCAGGATAGTTCGACTTTAGAGGGCCCATCCAGAAATACATTGGCCCTATCAGTTGACCGATTTGTAGGAATTATGGCAACATAATTAACATTTGATACACATGATGTGCGAAAAAAGTTGCATTTCCATGGCATTCACAGAATTTTATGTGAATCACATTCCATACCGGTATTAAAAGGTGATTCACATTTCCAAAAATTCACATTTTTATGTGAATGCATTCCATAAATGCATTGAAATATGATTCACATTTTATAAGATTCACATTTTTATCTGTCTCATTCCATAAATGCATTGAAAGGTGATTCACATTTTTGTGTGAATGCATTCCATAAAGGCTTTGAAATGCAATTCACATTTCCACAAGATTCCCATTTCCACAAGATTCACATTTCCACAAGATTCACATTTATTGTGAATTACGTTCTAAAAGTCTCATCCACATTCCCATAGAATTTGCACTTTTAAGTGAATCACATTCCACAAAGGTTTTGCAATGAGTGTAACATTTCCATGTGAATCACATCTACAAGAGCCCTTACCCTGATTCACATTTTCACAGGATTCAAATACTGCTTCCATTAATATGAATATACGATTCTGAGATTGAATCACAAGCATATTGACCCCGTGGTGCTTCCAGGGAGCGGCGTGGTGGCACTCAGAAAGAATAGGGCCCCAGTAACCCAATGCTTGTCATACATGGCAACTTGTATGGGGATCTTTTGCCTTTACTTTCTATCAATCTCCTTCGTTGACCAATCATCACTAGGTCACTGTGACCTTATGTTTTGACCAATCAGTGAGGACCTGGATCGAAAGTCGTGAACCAAATATGTTGCTGCTTCTCCCATCACTCGGGACAGGTTGCTGTGTGTATTTGTCAAGAGTTACTTCCCTTGCTAACTTCCTTTCGTTTAGTTATGTGACATTTCATATGGTTGCCTATATTTAGCACATTTGGCATTTCCATGCACATAAAACAACTATCATTGTTAGGGGTGAATCCAGGGTATTTGGTGAAGGCCACTTCACAAATACCCTGGACTTCGAGGACACCTGGTCCAACAAAGAACCCCCAAATCATGGTGATATAGCTGATATATCATTGAAAGCCATATTAAAACATAAAAACGAAACTAAACCCAATCTAGAGCATGGGTTCTTATATTGATATAGTTAAACAATTGCTGAAAATCATGTTAAATTCAAAGCTGTTCATCCGTCTTGAGCTTCATGAACAAAAACCTGCTGAACGACAAATATAAATTGAGCTATGACCTGCACTATGACCTCATTGAACATACCACGTGTAGTGTACAACTACTGATGGAGGAATGGCAGATTATACTGGATTATTGTTTTAATAATCATCCATTCATTCATCTCCCCCGTCATCATACATATGTTAGATTAACCACTGTGCAGCGGAGTCACAGGTCGCATGAATTGCAAATGCATACATTTTCCCAACCTATCAAAATTTAATTAACTCATCTGAACACAAGTTTTCCTACCAGATGATATTTAGAATACGGTAAAACTTCCAAAATTTTGAACTTCTATAATTCTACTATTTTTGTCGAGAAAATCCTTTATTTACCTCTAAAATTAAAAAATTTAACATCTAAAATGTCTAAAAATGTAAAAAAAAGTTGTTACCTTCAGTAGTTTAAAAAATTCTGAATTTTTTACTTTCTTTTTGGTGGCAAATTCCAAAATTTAGAATTTCAACTTGATCAGAGATAGCTAATTCCTAAAAAAAAATTAACATAAAAAAGTGACTATATTTTAATATTGGGAATTTTAGAAGTTTTACCGTACGGTGCAAGTTCAACTTATATTTGCTGGACAGTAACATGATTTAAGTTTAAAAGTAACTTAAACTCTGGAAAGATTTACCTGCTTCCCCTGCTCACCTGTACAACTAACGAAGTAGACGATGGCAGCTCTGTTGAGGATGCGTATACTAACACCTTGTTTTTACTCTGTTTTACTCCCCGAATTAATTCACCTGAGGGGATACTCAACAGTAGGTTGTCATTGAACTCTCTCTATGTTTCTTACTTATTCCTTGATCACATCTTGCTTAATCAACTATTGTAAATCTCACTGAAGAATTAGTATGTTCTGTAAGTTGGTTTGAATGTGGAACATTGTTGACTTCAATTTCCTCAAAATTTCATTTATTTTCAAGTATTTTCAACTGTTTCATTAAATAATGAAAGAAATTAAATGTTTTTGTAAAATGAAAACATTGTGCATCTGTTATTTTCTGGATATTAAATAAAAAAAAATATTATGAAATATTGGTGAGTTGTAATGATGTGCCGATTTTGGACTAAATTTTTAACTAAAGGACTTTGGACTAAAGTTTTATATGATTTTATGTATGCATTCTTTTGTTTGATATGTCATTTGGCAGTTTAAAAATTGAGGCCATTAATTGGCTTTAACTGTTTAAAGATTTAGACAGAATTACAAAATGTCTTCTGAAAATATTTTGAAAGTTTTGCTTATTTTGTACATTGAAATCAGAATGCAATTTTAAGTTTTAAAAAAATTATTTACTTCAGTTTAATTCAGTTTGTCGTGTAAGGACTCACTAAATCTTTCAAATTGGAAATTTTAACTGAAAGCATTAACTGAAATTCGGATTTTTATTGCCATGTTATTGACATTGATGGAAATTTAAGAAAACTTTCTTGTGCATAAATCTTATTTCGTGTGTTCCTACTTTTTGAAACTTTAACTCTGATATTTCCTGATTTTACAATATTTGATTAAGCAAAGAAATCATTGTTCCTATATATCTTTCATTAGAAAATTACATTGTCAAAGTTTTTGTTGCTATGAGGATTAAATTAACCATTTTTAGTCGACAGTATTCTCTTTAAGTGATGTTTATTTCAAATGTGTCGAAGTTTCAGAATCAACTTTGATTATGTGTTAACCCTCGTACTGTGGTTTTGTTGCTGTCCCGATTAAGTCATATTTGGCAGGTAGTTCTGCTATTAGTATCTTAGCCAAAATGAGGTAGCAAAATTAGCAAATTAATAATAAAAAATTAGTAGGAGTATTACAGCAGTATTTTAAACCCATGTTCTTTTAATCTTTTTTTTTGCAAACAATAATGGTATACAACGACAATTTTTATGTTCTATTTGTATCGTGTCTTGCATTTGCGATGGAAAATATTTATAGTTTTCTACTATTTATAATAACGAAGTAAACTTTGTGAGTTTTCGTTTTGATATTGTCATGGTTAAGATACAGCGATTTTGTGGTTTTGTCTGATTTTTTTTTTTTTTAAAGTTTTTAAAATAGTTATTGAGTTGCTTATAACTGCACAAAATTACAGCACAATGAATTTAAAAAGTATAAAAATTCAATTCAGTTTTTAATCTGAAATAAATCAGTTTTAAAACAAAGGCTTTGACAATGTGATTTTCGGTTTGCACTTCTATGATTGTTCTAAGTTTCAGCACTAATCTTTGGAATTGAGTTATGGTTTATTTGGTTTGGTTCTATTGGCATGCTCTTGTAAAACATTTGCTTGAATATCTTTTGTTTTGTCCTGTCATGATTTACGTATAAAATTTACTTGAAACATATTTAAACATAGGGCAATTCTTTCATCATGAAATTTGTGAAACATCCCTATAGAAATACATGCAGTATTCTTACGCAACTTTGAACAGAACTTATATCGTATGGAATGATTCCAACATTACTATGAACCATATAACCAAGGTATACGATTTAAATTTAGCACAATATAAGACGGCTCGATTAGCAAAGTAAAATATTGCCATTTTCAGTTTTGACCTCTCCATAAAAATGCTGTGTATAACCTTGAAAGTTGAAACCAGCTCGGTTTTTATGCAAGTTTTGACATGTTTTGTTTTTTTTAAAGAGAGAATTTTAACTGTAAATTATATTTTAAATTGATGTCTTTTTTACTAAAGTCGTAAAACAAGAGATCAAGAAATTTGGTCACAGTGAACAGATTTAAAAATGAAATTTTAAAATTTATCTTTGAATTATGACCTTTCCTTGCAAGTGGAGACTGGTGAACAGGCTGTATATTATCGTCCACATAAAAATAAGTGGTGGTGTTGATTTATGAAAGTAAACGTTCAGGAAGATTTTGCTCAATGGGAATCAAGTGCTATTTTGTGGGAAAAGGAGAGAGGGTGGTGATTCAGCAATAAACAGCGGATACAGTGAAACTTCAGAAATTTCAAACTTTTAAACATTTCATAAATGTTGATTGTTACCTTCAGCAGTTTCCAAAAAGTTTGAATCACTCACTCACTCACTCACGCAACCACCCAGCCACTGGAAATGTTGATGTTTTGAGAAGATTCCTGTACATTAAGCATACTTTTAGTAGTGGATGATGACCAGTCTGAAAATAATTTGTCATGATTACTGCAACAATTGAAAAATTACAACCACAAACCCTAAGAAAATGAAGACACTTTCTCAGACAAAAGAAAAAATACAAAAATAGATTTTGTATGGACTTTGTAGATGACTCAGATATTAATGTAAAAATAAAATTATAAACATGGGGGAGATTCATTGACATTTTGTATTGAAATATGTTGTGCATGATGTTGTAAAATTCAAAGTTTTTCATTTCAGTTTTAAGCATGAAAATTGGTTCCTGTTTTTGTTCTATTTGGTCGAACATGAATGCATACATCGTGATGCACTGTGCATGTAGAAAATAATTTTAACTTAACTTTAAAACATTTACAAAATGTGCCAACAAATCTATTTTAAATGAGAAATTTATATTTGATTCTAAAACATTCCAATTAACTTCAAATTTATTACAACTGTAATGGGTAGAATTTGTCAATTTATAAAGTTTTATCTAGATTTAAATCTATTTAAAAAAAAATTTAAATGTAAAAAATAATTATATTTAAATTTTGAACATGATACTAAACATTACATAATATATTATTTATTAAATAAAGTTGTTTTCTTTTTCATAAAGTAGCGAGAATTCGTTCATCAAATGATACTCAGTTTGTAAGTACAAAGTTCTGCGGTGTATATAGCATGCAGCCTTGTTTTGTTGCCTAAAATATGAGCAGATCTTCGGGAGAATATCTTCCACACTACAAATAATCTTAGACAGTAGGGTTAAGCATAATCTGGAGTTGCTTTCAACAGATCTTTCCTGCATGAGATGAAAATGAGTCCCCACAATTCATTTTAAATTTTCAGTTGATTTTTGAAAATGTTGTTCAAAAATAATTTCTATTTTTTAATTTTTAATTTTTCTGAATGAGGAAAGGTAGTAAGTTTTAAGGAATGCTGTCTCCTAAAAATGTTACAGAGAAATAAATAAAATTTAAGTGTGTTTAGTTTTGAAAACTTGCATGCAGTTGGTTTTGGGAGGATTGATAGCCTACCATCCTTCATACATAAAATCCAAATACAGAGAAAGTTTAGTTTAGTTTCGTGCATTTTTCAAGAACTCTTGTTTTTTTTTCTTATTTGGGGATTAAATATTTTTAATTTAACAGAATCACTTAAAAGACAAATTTCATGGCAAAATGATTTAAAGTTATTTCAAGGCCCACTTCAAGCTAAGACTTCAAGATTTAAGACAAAAAATTATAATTCAAAGTTATACTTTGAAAAATAATTTTAGACGTACGTTTGAGCAGCTTCATGCTTTTGTTGAATCTCTTACAGATTTTTGTCAAGACCCTATTCAAGACATAGCACACTGAACCTCATTGTATGCCTCAATGATACTCCTCTGTGCATAAACAGAAAAGGAAGGAGGAGCACTCCCACTTTCTTATACTATACATAATACCCCAAAAAGTAGGAGATATTTGTGATCATCATTGTCAGTACCGGTACTCAGTCCTTACCATTTTCCATTTAACACATCTTGGAGGTCATTGGCAGATGTAGGGTGCAGGATGACACAGTGGTTAGCACGCCAGCCGAGCTCTCTGCCAGCCTTGGTGGTTGTGGTTTGAGTCCTGCCCGAGCATCTAACTTTCAGCCTGGAGAGACAGGAGCCCTGACATGATGTTGGTGAGTTCGTGGTGATGTGGTTGAAAGATTGCTGAAAACCACATAAAACCCCATATCACTCACTCATTGGCAGATGTGTACATCGTGAAAATGTACCCACCACTCTCCATGAACTCAGTGTTGCTCTCATTGATGAGCAGAACAGGATGAGTCATCATCTGTGAACTGATCAGAAACATGCCTTAAAGAATTTGTGCATATTTGCCCAACAGAGGTGGGTTTTTCTGACAATAGTGACGTTGACCGCAAAATGCAAATTTCTGATTCAACCCTTGTCCTTTCTAACGACCTAATAACAACCACCACCTAATCACACCAACCATTGAAAAACATGAGATCTGATCACTTTCCATTTGCCAATACCATATAGATCAGGAGATAAGTCTTGATGATCACAAATTGACCTACTATTTTGGTAGAGTGTATTTCAGCAGTTGTACATCTTTAGGGTGTCCACACTACGGGCTGATCTGAGTTGAGCTGTAGAAAGTATTGTACTTATTAACACTGAGATGTCCACACCACAGGCTTCATCTGCGCAGTGTTTGGTAGCAGTGGGCTGTGGTTAAGTTTCCAACACTTCGACTCTCAAAGCTCGCTCGACACTTTGAGGTTGCATTTTTAATTATTTTTTGCTTTCCAGAACTGCTTTGTTTTCTAGCTGCCACAGCTACAGGCCACCGCAGACCTTTGCGATCAAATCATTCACGATGAATTGGCACACGGTCTAATCGCAAACGATTGAATCGTTCATACACTGCACACACAAAGGACGAACGATTTGATCGTTCACGTTTTTTAGTCACATGACTGAATTACAATAAATCATGTGGTGTTTGTCATCCACGTGATAAAATCTCGGCTTCTGAATGAATGTTGAAAAAAAATCGCAAATGATTGAATCGTTGGTTCACCGCAGACCTTTGCGATAAAAAAAATCAGGCAAAAATATCGAACAAGTTTGATCTGTTACAATTAGATTGTGGGCGATCGATTTGGCCGTTTTGTTCACCGCTGACCTTAACGACCTCAATGCTCACCTACAGCTTCACCACAGCTAGCGTCAAAACGCAGCTCGTATTGTGGACATCGCTTTAGGGTCTTGACAAAAATCTAGTTCCTTCCTCCTGCCTTGTTATGCTTTTGTTCATGTCCCTGTTCTTTATTTCAACGTGTTGTCACGCTTCATTTCAGTCCCAACTCAACCTAGAAGAGGAGATATCCCATGGGCAGTGAACTATAGCCGCAAGTAACGCACGGATATCACAGAATACTCGGATGAGTGGACAATAAAATACCCACTGACAAAGTGATCCTGTGAAATTTGGTCTGTTATTGTACAGTATCTATTATATATATCTGTATATTTTCTGAACGGCCAGTTTGACACTCGGATGAACGTCGACTCTTGTTGGATGTTGGTGCTTAAAGTGTTAGTGCACCAACGCAAATGGATCTCTCAAAATGACTGATGTCATCCTGTCTACGATTGGCTGATTCATTCTTGGATATCATTGGCTAATCCAGTTATATCTGACTAGGCCTTCTAGTCAGCTGTTGCTATGTTATTGAATATTGTACAGTAACCAAGGCCAGAGTTGATTGGTCTGACAAACCTAGCTTTTAAATCTGATTGGCTGTTTAACTACACAGCAGATGTTGTTATTGGTCGGTTAATGGAAGATTCTGATAGGTCCTCGATACAAGTTGATGAACAGCTTATACCTATATGACGTCTGTGATTGGCCAATTTGCTGGACTTTGTGATTGGTCAGTTCATCAGGATCTGTGATTGGCTGACAGTCATCCAATCATGTAAGACTAGGATCAGGATGAAAGTACCAGCCTGTAGATGATGAACGTTCGACGCAAAAGTTAAATGTTGTTATAAGTCTTTCAGTGTATAATGTTTTGTTCATTGTAATAGCTTCTGTTAGCTCTTAACTCCTCAAAAAATGTTAAGGAGTATATCGCATAATAAGGAAGAACTCTATTACGGTAAAAGTTCTAAAATTCAGAACCGACAAAAATAATAACTTTTTTGGACGTATTTTATTTTTTTAAATTAGTTATCTTTGATAAAGTTAGAATTCAAAAGTTTGGAAATTGCAAACAAAAAATAATTCAAAAATTCAAAAAATAAAAAAAAATAAAAAGTTTAGAAGTTCAAAATTTTGGAAAGTTTAAAAGTATACAAAAATTATATTTCCAGTTTTATTTATTGACTCCAAACATTTTCTGAGGAGTACTAGCAGCTTGGACATAATACACGTGACAATGTTTTGTAATCTTTCTCAGGCGTACAGAATTTCCTCAATCAAATATAACTGCATTTACTTATTTGTTTAAGTGTGCACGATTGTTAATTTGTTTGTGTTTTATTTGATACTTTTCTTAGGTTTTCCTTGTTCCATTTTTCACACCTTTTCTTGCATTTAGATGATTTCTAGCTACTGGGTTGAAATATACGAAAATAAATGACTAGATGTCATGGCTACCTCATCATAATGCGTATATGTCATAATTGTTTCTTCTCAAAATATGTTTTAGGTTACCATGCTATAGCCCTAATCATTTAAAACTATATCAGCCTCTTTGAAACAAATATGAGAAGGTTTGATGAAGTTTATGAAAGGTTTCCATCACAATAGTGAAATAGAAAATGCTTAATTCTTAATGTTATGATAAAATATAATCCTTAATTTTTACCATAAAGTAAAAAATAATCATATTGATACAAAAAATATGACATACCAACTGAGTGAATGGTAATAGTATTTTAGATTTTTCTCTTTATTACTAAGGAATCAAATGTGAGTACTCTATGTAAAGAAGATTCAATTACCCATACCAATTTAGGATATGAGTAAAAAGTCACTAGGCCTCAATGAGTTTTATTAAAAAAAAAATCCCAACCTAGATGAGTCAAGATTTTATTGAAAGCATTTGAATTTTTTAAAAATGTGATGGAAAGGGTCACTCCCCAACCCCCCAACTTGTTTCTTTTTGATAATTCATCGTTGCTTCATTCCATTTTCTGTGTCCTCAGCTCACGCCATCATTTCATGCTGTAAATACTTCATCTCTCTTTCTCTAAGATTATGGTTTGCCAAAGTCAATAAAGTTGGATACGTGATCAAACTCAGTGTTTTCTTTTCAAGAAACAACTTAATGAAAAATATATAAAATTATGTACATGCCACGAATGATACACAGAAGATAGTTACAGACTCTTGAATGGCCTTATCTATTATGTTATCCCCATGCCATTTAATAGAAAAACGTTGCATTCCGAACATTCTGACAGGATCTTGAAAATATTTGTAAACCTTCGGAAATGTTACACTCACAAATAAATGCATTTGGTTTATATTCGAAAATTGATGGAGCATTCTTCGTTAAACCATTGGAGAAAGATTCAGAATGAGACTGGCTATTTGAAAGGAGAAAATAAATGTCTGCATCTGACAGGACTAAGGGAATACGGCATTGTTTAATTAGGCATTTACATGTACGTTTACAATGTATGATTTACAGTTTATGTTACATATTTCACACGGATAGCACCAGAACTATTTTAGTATTCGGGAGCGCGTATCCAACTTTAAAATCGTGTCTTTCTGTTCGACTGCCACTGCTTCAAAGAGTCCAAGGACAAGGAAGTTGCGAGCCAGTTAAGGCAGTATTTGAATCGACCAATCAGAAACTGCTTCTGACTTCTGATATTGTTACGATATTTGCCACCCAAGGTAAGGTTGAATTGAGGGTTTACAAAGTGTGGGCAGTCATTCAACCATAACATAACATGATGTGCAGAATACATTTTGAGAAGACATCAATAAACAGCAAACGATTCTCATTTAACTTGCCTTGTACAAGCTTTGGGTTACCATGCACAGCATAACCCATACCTGCTCAAGGGGGAGATCCAACTTGAAAAAGGGGAAGATTGGGGCCCCAAAGGGGGGAGGTTTTCTAAAGCTGTTCTATATATCATAGACATCTGCAAAAACGTTTTAAAATAATTTGGCAAAAAAACCAGGAGATTTAATAAAATGAACGGGACATGGGAGGGAGATAGAGATGAAAATCAGGAGTCTCCCACTTAAATCAGGAGAAACGCCATATATGGATTACTGGGGTACTAGTTCTTTTGGTCATTCCTGGAGGTCTTGTAGGGTATATTTCAAATGTAAAGTGCAGGGCACTGTTTCACAACGCGATCTTAGTTAAGATCAATCTTAGCGATTCGGTTAATTTTAAAACCTAAGTGACAAACATTTGCTCATATTCTCGACACCATCTGGAAGTGATTTTAGGACACGTTGTACAGCTTCAAGTTGTTTTGTCAGCTGGAATGATGGTTAAAACTTGGTTACAAAATTCCTCTCAGAATGGAAGCGGGACTGAAAGAAATTTGTACACCTTTATAAAATTCTTCTCAGGATGGAAGAGGGCCTGAAAGAAATTTTGTACACCTGATAAAATTCTTCTCTTGAACTGGTGTCAGCAGAACAGAAAGATATATTTTACTTACAATTTTGGTTCAGTTAAATTTGGCATTAGTCTTGAACTTGAGTTGCATGATCGGGAAGTTATTTTTGACCAACAATGTAAATCCATTCTGATTTCATGTTTGAGAATCATTATGCAATATTTTTTATCCCCGTTTTGCAAGAGTTTTGTTACATATAAACCTCATTTGTGTTTACTTTTTATGGAAGTTTCCATACCTACCTCAGAGGATGTGTCAAAACTCGGAAAAATCATGAAATCGGAAAAAAACATGCTGTCTTTAAATAAAAATTCAAAATGATTAACCGTTTTTGTTTTGTAAAAATGTGAACAATTTTTCATTATTGAGATTATATCTCACACATAGGAATATTAGCTGGGGGTGGTGGGTGGGTGGGGGGGGGGGAGGCAGTTGCCCTCAACGGATTCGGGCAAACATGCTCAGAATTCAGGCAACAATACCCCAAGATTCAGGCAACAACGTTAACAGAGGGAAAAGGTCTCTTTTTTCTATTTCTTAATTTTTTAATTTTTTTTTCACTTTTCGACCTACTTGAGGGTCAGTTTTTGGGCAAGAAGGGCCCCACCCAATTCTGAGGGTGCCGATATGCCTATGGTATTACTAAAAGGGTATTTGAAACTAATGTATCTCTTTTTGAGGTGATTATCTTCTTTTTGCTGCACTCTATGAATTTTGAGGGTGCGAAAGCATGTTGTCTTTCCAAGAAGAGTAAGATTATAGCCAAATCTTCGATATGAATTTGAAAACTCTGGGGATGGTTTTGACATTTTATTTCAAATCTGTTTACCCTTTAATTATGCCGATCTTTTTGCATCCTATACATGTATGTTGCTGAAATCACGTCAGCCTCATGAGCATTACAATACTGATAAAATCTGATAGATGCTGTGACCCATTGTAATTTCTGTGAGAATTTCTTTAGCATAAACTTTCTAAAAGTAATATATTAGTTTACACATTGCTGTTAAGGAATTTAATTGATAAATTAAAGTTTATTTCACATAATGTTGTTTAAATTGAAAATGTTTGAACTTTGAAAAACATTAACATTTGGACGAAATTGCAGACAGTGACTCTTTAAACCATAAATGCAATACTAAATTTGCATTTCATTCAAAATTCCAAAATTTACAATTAACCATACATTCTCTTTTGTATTTAGGACATTTTTTAACCCTTTTATTGGATTCTTTGCTCATTTTTAATGGATTATTGTAATAATTTGGGCGAACACCAAGAATTTTATCATTTCTTAAGAGGAAATTTCGGTTGTATACCTTTTTAGCTGAGGAACCACAGAAAAATGCTTACATACTTGTATATTGCTGTTCATGCATATAAAGAGGCTGAAGAATATTATATATCTACCCATGTTTAAGAAAAACTTGTCAATAAAGTATGGGAGTTTCAGTATGGTACATTTATCATGTAAATGTAATGTGTAAAAAGCTCAACATTTTCTCTGTATTTCCGTCATACTTGGAACAAGGTTTTTCCTCATTATTTTCTCTACTGTTTTCATTCATTTAAAAGGCCAGTTCTTTTTTATTATAGGAAAAATTGACATTTATGAAAACAGTGCTTACAGTAAAACTTCTAAAATGTAGAAGCAACAAAAATAAATAATGTTTGACGTGTTAAAATTTGTGCAAATTAGTAATCCTGAATAAGGTCAGAATTTGAAATTTTGGAAATTGCCACCAAAATGTAGGTGAAAAATTCAAAATTTTAGAAGTTCAAAGTTTGGAAGTTTTACTGTATTGCATATATTAACTTTGTTAATTAACCTTTTACTCTCTTAGTTTTTTTTTAGTTTTTTTTTATATGTTTGCTGTGAAAATCTTCGGTAATATTTCAACAAAAATTAAATAATGTCATATTGATTTATGTCAAGGTGAAGAAGCCCAAACAGAAGAAATAATAAGTTAGTGAGGAAATGTTTTTTTTTTCAAACTTAGGTTGTTTAACTGTAGTAAGTTTTCAATGTTATTTGTACAAATGTTAACTGTGTTTAACACATGTTAAGTCCAGCCTGTTGTTTGAGTATTGTCACCGTTGTTCAACATGTTCAAAGATATTCTCATGCTGTTCATCTGTACATTCACACTGTTTGCTGTATGCAGTGATCGGAGACCTCCTCATTGTGTACGTCCCCTTGATCAAGTCTGTACCTGTTGCGCATTTTGTTAAGCTGCCTTGTGCCATATCTTAGACGCAGGTTTCAAGTCACTAAGAAGTATAATGTTAAAGTATTCAAGTTTTATACGTTTACGCTTCTCAAGATTTCGCTTTAAGGTCATGGCAAACACACCAGGCAGTCTGGTCGTACCTGATCAGATTTTGTTATACCGGATTTGTGCATGTGCAGTTGGCATCTTCTCCATCGAACAGAGATTGTCGTAGAAGACATGCTCCGGACAACGCCCCCTAACCGGATCTGTCTTAAACCCGTTCCTTGACCTACACCGCTGGAACATGATATTGTTTTTGATCCAGTCAAGCAGTGAAAACATTTGGTACTCAATCATATATTTGTTCTGCATTAAACCTAAAAATCATGTATTTTTTTAAATTAAGCAATTATTTACTGTATTAAGATGGAAATGTGTTTTAATTTGTACAAGTTTATATGAATGAGTAAACGTTTAAAGAAAACACTTCATGTGGCATGTTATACTGTGGGATTATTTAAAACAAAAATATTATTTTGTTGGGGTATAACCATGCTTTTCATACAGTGTTT
Organism: Diodora aspera; assembly: GCA_031471655.1. NCBI lineage: Eukaryota > Metazoa > Mollusca > Gastropoda > Lepetellida > Fissurellidae > Diodora > Diodora aspera. The sequence goes on along the minus strand of JAUELE010265061.1, from coordinate 4,160 downwards.
TCTGATTTGAAGAATGCAAATTTTAATGCATTGATGTTCCATTGATCGTCTGTCGAATTTTGTTCGATCTCTTGATTGTATGATATGTTTGCATTCTGATGTTTCTACATATACAACAGCTGTTACTCTTTTAATAGTGCTACGACTTGCATGTTGAAATAATCATTTTTTCACCAATTTTAGTGCATCAGGTACATTTCCTGCCGTTTAAATGTTGTTATGGTTTTTATCAATTATATGGATTTATCTGATATATAATGAAATATATCATGTTACATCTGTGTAACATATTGACTTGGTGTTCCATGTTACACCAGGTGTACTGTGTTACATTTGTGTATCATGTTACATCTAGTGTATCATGTTACATTTGTTTGTCATGTTACATCTAGTGTATCATGATACAAGTGTGTATCATGTTAATCCAGTGTATCATGTTATATTTGTGTACCATGTTACATCTAGTGTATCATGTTATATTTGTGTACCATGTTACATCTAGTGTATCATGTTACATCTGGTGTATCATGATACAAGTGTGTATCATGTTAATCCAGTGTATCATGTTATAATTGTGTACCATGTTACATCTAGTGTATCATGTTACATCTGGTGTAGCATAATACAAGTGTGTATCATGTTAATCCAGTGTATCATGTTATATGTGTGTACCATGTTACATCTAGTGTTTCATGTTACATTTGTGCATCCTGATACAATTGGTATGTTATGTTAAAATTTGTGTCTATATTTCATACAACACCCATGTATCATGTTACATATTGTGTCATGTTACAGCCATGTATTATGTTACATCAATGTTTCATGTTACAATTGTGTATCATGATACAGTTGGTATATTATGTTAAAATGTATGTCTTTATTTCATACCACATCCATGTATCATGTTACATATTGTGTAATGTTACAACCATGTAACATGTTACACATTGTGTCATGTTACATTTGTGTATCATGTCGCATCATGTTTCATGATACAATTGTATTATGTTAAAAAGTTGTATCTGTATTACACCACGTGTCATGTTACACATTGTTTCATGTTACAACCATGTATCATGTTACACATTGTTTCATGTTACAGGTGTGTATTATGAGATATATCACATGACCACATGAGTAAGTCAGGAGGGAGATGTATTTATTATCATGCTATATTGTCGGTGTACTTAACATGACCTTGCTTTACATGTTGCCTGTGTATTGTACTAGTCGCCATAGCGATATTTGTGTAAAAAAGAACAGCGGGGGTTCCATGTTGACCCTTTGTACTAGATACAGTGTGAATAAAACTTGTTTAACATTTTATACTTGTTTATCTATATATTTTTTCTTAAAGGGAAGGCACAAATTATAAAATTATGAATGTTATTACACTTACATGGACCTGGTTGGTTTTGCATTTCCATAATTTCAGTTTTGATAGAGATTTTTGGAGGGTATACTAATGTTGACATAGTGAGATTCAGTGAGTGAGTGAAATGGATTTTTACATTGCAGGGGGCAATATTTCAGGCATAGCGCAATGTGATATGCAAGAGGTACATCAGGAAAAGGGACAACACAGGATCGATAGTAAGAAAGAGAAAGCAAAAGATCCCTATTTAGTCGCCTTTTACGACAAGCATTGGGTTACTGAGGACCTATTCTATCTAAGTGACACCACGTCACTCTCCGGTTGGCATGAGTGAGTGAGTGGTTTGGGGTTTTACATAGTTTTCGTCAATCTTTCAGCCACATAACCATGGTCGGTCTCACCAACATCGCGTTGATGTCAGGGCTCCTGTCTCTCCAACCTGAAAGAGAGGTGCCCGGGTGGGACTCGAACCACAACTGCCACGGCTGGCAGATTGCTGCGTCGACGCTCTAATCCCTAACCATCCCAGGCCACTTTTTTTTGTGTTGGGTGTGTATAAATGTTAAGGAGGATCCAGGGTCATACACTTGCAGTATATACAGAACTTGATGCATTCTGCCACTTACTTGATATGGTATTTGAAATGTCACGGAAAATATTTTAAAAATGAACGAGGGGGGCACAGGCCTGCATCTTTAATTTTTAAGAAAATTGATCTATTTAAATTTTTACTATTTAATTAAAGACATAATTTAGATTTATAATCCTCTCTAATTACCGGCAGTATGACAGGTGCCTACTCCAGCCTGCATCACATAGATCTTATTTCTGAACACATGTTACACATTGTGATGCTCAGACTATTGTGTTAATCTGGTGACACATGGCTCATCTTACACCACAAATTGGATTAATCAAACAAATGTAAACAATGTTTCCGTCATTTATACAATACTCTCAATAACTGTCCAGGCAATCAACTTTTATTTGACAAAATGGGAATGAGAATTCAGCAAGGTAACTTAGTTGACCACAAAATTTGCCAAAGTCTTAAATCGCTAAACTACTGTGTCTGTTCTAACATCGCATCATCAAAGTATCACCAACACTACACTGGTGTTAGGGTTCAATCTCCGGACTGAAAGCGAGGTATCCAGCAGGATTTGGTTAATTGGTTGGAGGGATTTATAGTGGGACTCTGCAATCTTTCAGCCATATGTCCACTTTTGCCAGGAGGAACGTCTGTATCACCAGTGGGGAGCTGGATAATTTTGATGCGGTGAAACGTGCGAGCTACGACTGGTACTGATGAACAAACGGTGATACCACAATGTGACAGTGCACCATATGATCACTTCATGTAGAAATACTGACTATATTGTACAAAAACATACCAAGGCCCTACAACAGGAATCAAACCCACGACTCTTAGGCTGGTAGGACGATACTCAGTTGACGGGAATCCTCGTATTTGAGTCCCGCCGTTTTTTAGCCCATGGGCTTAAAAACGCGATTTTGTTTTCATTTTTTAGCCAATGGGCTTAAATTAAGAAAATATTCTTAGTGCTCTCCCTTACTGAAAACGCCATTTAATGTATTGCGGATGTTGACGTTTATGCAATCGTAAGTGCAGTTAGGGGTTTTCATATTACAAAACAGACTTGAGTCCTGAAAAGGGTGATATTCTGAAAACAAGCTGTGACTTCTTGAATGCTGCGATCGTCACGCTGTGTCTATAGAGTTGAATAACGTCATTGTGGGTCATGTTCCAATTAAGTTTCTTTAAAATTCAGCTTCTTTAAAGGTTATTGTTGAGTAAATGTCTTTATTGCTGTTCGATGTGTTTTAGAAAAACATTTGCGTCATTAAAATGTTGAGAATAGATTACTTGTTGGCTGTGTACATATTTCAAAATTAAGCCCTGGGCTTAATTTCATTTCAACATTTCTCTCGTTAAGAGGCATCATTTTCGTTATTAAGCCCTGGGCTTAAATTCAAGATTCCCGGTACCCCACCGCCCCCAAAACCTGAAAGTAATGACACACTATAAAAACATGGTGAGAAGATCTATGTACATTAAATTTGTAACTCCAGAACATCCAAAATTTGTCAATAACTGTTAATAAATCTTCAGGAAAATTATCCATCTTGAAGACTTTTCTTTCCCCTCATGTCTCCTTTGACACACAAGTGTCTTTTTCACCATTATATATGCAATCTACACACTGTATTCTCTTTAATATCTGATGAACTGAGATCTTTTTTGCCGTATCATTCAAAGAAATTCAGAGACTAGCTGTTGGAACTAAACTCGACAAGCTCTTGTCAAAAATAATTTCAATCAAGTTTATCAATCAATGTCCAGGCAGCAAATGTTTCCTGAACTTTAACTATATAGAAACATGGATGACTGTCAACAGAACATGGTAACATTGTATTACACCAAGAAAGTATAAATGTAATTGTACCATGACATTTATCTTTGCTCGTTTCTGATTAGTCAAAAATCATGGTCTAATCTACGATACACGGCAACTGATTTTAGCGCATAAATACAATGTGACCCGTGGAACGTCATATTTGTAAACAAAACAAACAAATTGTAAACAAAATGGGGTCCATAACAAAACATTTTCGGTTTTATGACAATTAAGTGACAATTGCTCCAGGAAAACTAAAAGGATAACTTATAAATGTCCGCGCTCTGCTTACCTTTTCAGTGACGGATCTCCTATTTATTAATACAAACTATGCATTACAAGATATTCACCATTTTGATGAT
>JAUELE010265050.1:0-10210 GCA_031471655.1 Diodora aspera | reverse complement strand
ATTCCCTGACATGTTGTAGCTGCCTCAGACAAAACCAACTGCACTATTCATTTGGCAGCGGGGGTATCTGCGTGAGCGGTGCTCACTATTTTTCTTGTCTAATTCTGTGATACACCTCTTTGCATAGGAATGTAAGACCAAATAAGGAAAGGAAATGTATGCTAGAAGAGTAATAATTGTTCTTGCTCTCCTGTTTAATACATTTATGCAGCGGTATGATCTTAGAGTCTGGATCACAATGTAACATTTTAAATTTCGAAGAAAATACAAAAGGGTTCGGCCTAGTATAACGTATTGTAACTGCATACCTTTACGATATCGATCAGAAGAAGAGATAAAGGTAACGTAGAACTCCCATCCCACATTTGTGTTGTATTATTGAGACAAGTGGCTGGGTTTTTTTTATAACGATCCAATTGTCAAGACACCACCTAGCTGTGAAGAAACATTAACTGATGTAACTACCTTTGACCCGTCATTAATTATTCAACTTAATGTTGACAAAATTCAGGGTCAGTGAAAATGCGCATGGTTAGGTGTACATGATAACAGTGTCTGTCACTAGAAACCATATATACTTCCATGTTACTTACAGAAGACTATACGCGCTTTTGACAAGGTTATATCAGCTTTCGTCGAGGACTTGGCCGTTATTTCTCTTATATTGCATGGAGCTCGTACGCTTTGGTCATAGTATCTGCTTTAGACTTAGGTTGATTATCTTAGATAGTGACCCCTAAGAGTGAGTGAGAGTGATTTGGGGTTTTACGTGGTTTTCGGCAGTTTTTGAGTCACATCGCCATGTTCTCGCCGACATCACGCCGGTGTCAGGGCTCCTGTCTCTCCGGGCTGAAAGAGAGGTACCCGGAATGGACTCGAACCACAACCGCCAACCACTGCGTCATTCCTTGCCCGACGCCTAAGAAGAATAGGGGTAATGGAATCCTTTCATTATGTGTGACATTAATTGGGCCCGTGGGTTAGCTAGGAAATGCTAAACTGCGTAACTATAGTGAGTACACCAAGATTTAGCAAAATATACGAATTTGAGACGACCCATGTCATTATAAAAGCACGGTGCCTTCACAATATATGACTGTTTGTGCCAATATATATACTTGGTTACACCACACTTTCATGACAATTTGTTAATGTGCGTCAAGGTTTCTTCGCATGAAGTCGACCTTCCAAAAGTTATTGTTCGCACGAAGTCGACTTTGATATTTCGATGTTGTTTGAACAAGGGATCAACCTATGTGGGCCATCTCAAACCGAGATATGTGTTCAAGTTTCACTGTCAGCGGAACACAACGATTTTAATACCCTAGAATGTTTACCATCACAGGAGTACACATCCTCGAAATCCAGTGCATAATGACACCGCCAGCGGTAATATACCCTGAAATCGTTCCTATTCACGACGATCGGCTCGAGGTTGGCATTGGGACCAATCAGTGAAGCTTCTATAGCAACAGGTTGCGGTTCAATCATGTGGCGCTTCTCTCCTAACACTCGGCAAAGTAAAGACGTTATGTATAGTGTTTTCATGTATCAAGAGTTACTTCTCGTGCAGTTAATGCGACATTTAATTGGTTGTCTATATTTGACAGATTTGGACTTTCCATACCCACAAATCGACCATGGTGATTAGGAGTACATCCAGGTTATATGACCGTTGGCGGTGTCATTATACCCTGGATTTCGAAGATGAGGAGTACACTACACTCACATTACGCGCGGATTGTGAGAAGTTGTATAATTAGTGGAACATTATGTACGCTTTCATAACACAGTGTAAAATCAAATTGTGCCAAAAAGGATTCACCAAACACTACATGATGCACTGTACACTGTACTGTTTGATAGTTGGATTCTTTGATTAATATATACTGATGTACAAAGGAAACGATACCAAATGGTTTCAGTTTTCCCCCTTACGCATTTAGGTCATTCTTTATCAAAATGACTTGGATTTCAATAATTGTCATTTGAAATATTATTTGTTGCATTGATAAAATCTTCTTAATCTTGAAGGGACATGGCTTGTATAACTAACGTATGTATTCTGTAGTCTCTCATATCTTGGTATCGTTTCTTTTGTAAGTCAGTATATTTTGTATGATTCTGTGTGCGAAAATAGTACTCTATTTAAAGTAACGTCACTTGTAAGAGTATGTGAGTGTGTCAGAATCCGTTTTAGACATGGGTTGCTTTTAACGTTGATTTGGGAGTCTGAAAGCCGTTATTTTAGCAAAATTAGAGACTTGCAGGACAATCGTAAAGAGAAGAGCCAGTCGTTAATGTCCATGAAAAGCACTCTCTTTCTGTCTCAAGGTTATCATGGTAGTTTAGAGTCACTTAATCACCAATTGTAACGATCTGGTTCATTTAGTGGTCCCTTAGCCCAAACTACTATTTTAATTCATATAAGGAAGGTTAGAAAAAAAGCAACATCACTGGAATAGTTATACGAAGTATTTGGGCAGGTTACAGAAAGTCCAGACTGTGTTCTGAATTTGTTGGTAGAAGTTTTATTTGTAGAAACATTCACGACTAAAACTAAGTATTTCATAAAATAATTTCAGTGTACAAAAGTAAATGTGGTGACAGTTTGTTAAAATACTAACATTGTACAATTTTCTTTTTCAAGAAAAATACATAATGACTAAAACTAATACAATAATTTTCGCAAGAGTAGTGCTCGTGACATCCCTCAAATCTGATCACGAATAAAAGTGTTTTCGAATTTCAATTGGGTTCCAAAGAAAAACATATTATTATATACGTCACATTTACGAGGTTTCTTTAAACATTATCGAAAAAAATATTCCCTTTAATTATTGTTAACGGTTACCGGATGCCAAAAAAATGGTTTCAGCCAACGAAATGACCATGGGTAATTATAGTGCTTTGATTTGCAGTATCAAGGGTTTTGTCAAGACCCTGAGTCATGGCGTCGAAAACTGAACATCTTATTCTAAGATACGGAAAGAGCTGGCGCATGTATTTAATTATACTTCCCTACATTTCCGTGAAATACATTGCCTTTCCTAGCAGACCTAAGTATGAACGAGTACTAAAGAGAAGAAAATATTTTGTTGTCGAGATTCCCAGTGGAAGGCATAGACTTAACCTCATATATTACTCTACGACTCTCATCCCCGCTTCTGCATTGGCATCAGACTTGAACACATTTCTGATGAAATTCTTCGTTACCAACATTTCTTAATTTAAATATTAAAAAATATTCTTAGTTACCATTATGTCTTAGTTTAAATATTAAAAAATATCATCTACAAATAAAATATCTTCTCAGAGACTGCAATTATCTGTGTTCTCTAGACTTGTTAACTTTTATTGTATTGTAATTGCAGAAGCAAGGCTACTTTTATATAAACTGCCGAGCAAAGGAAACGACACAAAGATTTTGAGAGACTACTGAAAAAAATCACAATTACGTTGGATATGCAAGCCTTGGAGATTAGGTAGTTTTATCAACGACATGATGTCAATCAAATTGCACTCGTTGACATCCAAGCATCCCTTTGATCAGCTATGACATAAAGACGTAAGGGAAAATAACTGAAATCATTTGGTATCGTTTCTTTTTCCCGGCAGTATATATTATGTATATTTTTTAAAGCATTTTTACAGTCTTAGGGTCTTGGCAAAAGTCGAAAAGTATTGATGAGGTTATAAGAAATTGAAAATATGTTCGGTTTTCGATGCTTGGACTCTGAGTTTTACAAAAATCTAATCTAATCTAATCTGGACTACATAAAAATGGGTGTGATCGGAGAGACAGTTGGCTAATTGGAATAAAGATCTTTAAGTACTGGTCATTGATCTTGTAACTTAAGAAGCTCTTAAGATGATATGACAGCTTATAATTCACAACGACATGTCTAATAAATTAATTCATCAATTATATCTTTCTCTAGATCATTATTATTTCTGAATATCTGGAATATACACGTTCCTCCGAAATAATGATATCTATAAAATGAGATCAACTGCCACGTATTTTTCTTGGATTGTGCTTCAAGATGGGCTTGTGCCAAACTTTAACCCTATCAGTCACTAGCTAGTTTTCCTAAAGGGCTAATATCACGTAAAGGGCTCCGAGAGGAGCGAACCTCAGGTCAAAGGTTACTCACATGATCAGCATCTCAAATACGGGTCATTTCAGGTCAATCCAAAATGGCCGCCGAAATTCTGCGCGAATGCAAAGCGTCACGCCTGTCCGCCATTTTGTATTGTCGTAATGTCATTACATCTCTCTGAGGCGCAAGAAACCCTCGAAATTTGAGTGTTAATTCAGAAGCTGGGTATAATCATACATCAAAATTGAATATGTAGGGAGCCGCGACTACCGCCGCAGGCTGACAGACCAATGCCGTTTACGCATGTGTTGTTTCCATTATAACAATTATGACAAAGGCCCTAGGAAGCTAATACATCATGCTTGATAGACAGGGGCTGTCAATTCCAATCATTTCAGGGCGACTGAATCCGTGATATCCCGTCACTCAGTGTGCAGCAGCCCCGGGCTGACACCAGTGGGGAGAGGTGTAATAGGGCGGGGCACAGGATGAGTGGGAGGGCACTGTTTGCATTAACACCAGGTCGAGGCTTGGGGCTGGCTTTAAAACGCAGCGTGACGTGAAGGTTAAAGGAACGTTTTACTGCTTTTCACATAAATAATATTCTTTGTCTACGTTGTGAAAACAAAGCTGCAGCACATTTCGTTTCCTCAGCAGGTACTCAAAACAAATAATAAAAAATTAGCCCATCAAATCCATCAATCCTAAATTAACAGGGGCGGCTCTAGAAAGTGGGGTGGGGGGGGGGGGGGGTAATGTGAATATTATTGAAGTGTACAAGAAAGGGTGAACTAAGAGGCGCGGGAGTGGGGAGGCGGAACACTAAAAAAATAATTTGTGCACGTGAAAACGCCTCTGTTCTCTCATTTACTTACTTACTTACTTACTTACATGACTCGCAGTAACATGACTAAACTGTTATTCCCCACCAACCAATTCCCTAAATACTTTTCTAGAGACAAGACAATGTTATTTTTGGGTAAAACCTTCATACATGTATTTTAAAACTTTATTTGTCCTGGCAAAAGATAAGTTAGATAAAATGTTTATATAAAATAAACATTCATCATTATACTTATGTACATTGATAGTTTCATAGCTTTGCAAATGTACATGGAGATACCTTAAGATGGATTTCAACCTATGTACAAACTCTAATAAATTAATATTAGGCTGTGAGGTTTGCTTTACATAATTAGTTAAGCGTGAGATTTTGAGAGATTACTGAATAAATTCATAATTGCGTTGGATATGCAAAAGATATCCCTTCAAGATTAGGAAGTTTTATTAATGACATAACGTCAGTAACATTACACTCGTTGAAATCCTAGCATTCTTTTGATCAGCTATGACAGAAAGACGTAAAGGAAAATAACTGAAATTATTTGGCATCGTTTCTTTGGCATCGTTTCTTTTGCCCGGCAGTGTAGAAGTAAATATTAGTCCATGTATATAAGATGTACCGCTTATATAATTAATTACTTGTTAGGTTATGGAAATACACGCATCCGTCAGGTTAAAATTCTTAAATACTTTGTTCTTGTTTGTTGTTTTCATTTTATATAGCTCTAAATTTCATGTGTGAAATTAGACTTGTGTCAATACTCTAAGGTTGTAAACTTCCTTACATATATGTAATATCAGAGACAAATTATTATTCCTGGGACTCTATTACGTTTCATGACAGGGCCAAGCAAAAATGGCTATGATAGAGTAGGATGTTCTGTTTTCTATGCTTTGATACAGGGTCTTGACACAAGTCTAGTGTGAAACATGATAATCTACAGTAGACTCTACAGTAGGCTCTATAAACATGTTATAGTTCTGTTTAATGCAAATCTTCAACACACAAGGCAGACTTTTGTCAAGACCCAGAGTCAAAGCTTAGAAAACTGAACACCTGCTACAGTAGTCATCTAATAATAACCTGTCCCTACGTTTATACATATCAACTTAAACAACCTTATGATCTGGACAAAAGTCTGAGACAAGATGAGTTCCAAAGCTTTCATGTTTGGTTTTTCCCAACAGCTGGATAACTCTTCGGATTCTGTCATTTCCTTCTCGGCTCGTCGAGCAGTTCAGAGCTCTTTCAAATTATAGAGGAGCTGTAAATTAAATCGACTGTGATTCCCGGGAATTACCCCTATCGTTCTGGGGTTTGTCGCCCATTCATTGTCTTCGTCTCTTGTAGAGATGGGGGGCTTGTCTATGACCCCCAATGTCACTCGGAGCTGTCCAAACCTCTATCACAGCCAAGACAGCCGGTAATTTGGCCATTTTGCTGTCGAAATGCCTGTATAATCCCGCTTTGATGTGATCGACCGCTGTGTTTAGGCGTCGCTGTCTGTTAGTTCCGCTTCCTGGGTTGTCCTATATTCCCCAACGCCACACGTCTCCCGTCTTGAGCACAGCTACCGCTGGGATCACTTCTCTAGTCAAGTCCTACCATTGCCCTCCCAGCGCGCCGGAAACACCCTCTTGCATACCCGAACAGTCGTTGGCAATGGTCAGTTTAACTCGATCAATACCAGGCGTAGTTGAGGACTGTCATAAAACAGCCAGATCCCGTCAGATCAAAGGCTTGCCCTCTGAACCCGACCTTCGATGGTGGTCATCATCCATTGACAATGGTGGTTTGTCCACACTTCAGGGTCCTTCAGGAATGGTCAATACCAAGCAATGACCCCCGTAGGGTACCCGCCTACCCTATTATTCTTGGGTTGGTCACACAGCCTGGACAATGTATGGGTGTGAATGACCTGCAATTATATGTTCAGTGGACATATATAGTTATTTACAGCCATTTGTCTGAATAGGCAGAAAGCATCAATTTTGGCTCAAAAGACTTTGGTGGCTATATGTAAAGAATTAGATTCTAATTTATGAGGTGTGTCTGGGAGTAGGCTTACACAGGTGATATATCCGATTTAACAGTAGAGAAGAATGCGATGAGGAGTATTTTGAGGCCACTGTGTTTTGTAAATGTTAACGTCTTTGTACAGATAAATAAGACATATTTAACTGATCAGTCTTTTACTATTGGTTACCTGATATAACCGTTGGATCTAAATGCTAATATTATTTATTTATTTATTTATTTATTTATTTATTTATTTATTTATTTATTTATTTATTATTTATTTATTTATTTATTTATTATTTTACACATTTGTCACTTCACACTTACCTAGTGTTCAAAACAGTGTTGCCAAGAATACATTCATTATTATCTCGCTCTGTATTGTCCACATTCTTTTTAGTCGACGCACACTCATTAAATAGCCACCAGCTTTAAAGTCGTTATTGCGCAATGAAATCGCCACATGTTTACCGCACTGAAACTTTCAGTGAAAGCGATACAACGATTCGCTGTAAGACAAACAAGCGATATGCTCTTGTTGCGCAACTTGTATTCGCTACCGGCGTCATTCTGGCCTCAGTCAAGCGCAAAGCGAATGAAAGAAGAAAACTGGTTTGGAGACTACTTTAAGAAACGATGACTCTGAAATGTTGTTGCTTCGCACCTTCACGTACTAATATTTGCCCGAAAATCACACAGTTACAGACGTTACAAATACGTGAATTGGTGTTATAAATGCACCATCCAAACAAATAACAAAAATTAAATTCTATAATTCTATAAACTATCATTTTGGCCGCATCACTTCTAAATGTGCGCTACGAGTTTGCTTGGTAACACTCGGTTATTCCGTAAAAGTCTATATGAAAGCGGACGCCACCTATTCCGATTGCCATTCCGCCACCATGAGCTTCTACATTTTCATGGCAGCGCACCTTGCACATACGAGTCCTCGTCCCGATCAAGGAAAGATAATGAGTTTATGATGAGAAGTTAATATAAAAACAACAACAAAATCACAAGGTTTAGATTACAAAATGTTATGTTTTAAAAAAACGAAAACCGAAAAATCATTGTTTAACTCTAGAAAATCCTTACATAAACGCCCGACTTGACTAAACGCCTGCCCGGTCAACAAGCCTCTCGACAAAAATAAACGCCTGCTTTGATTGAACGCCCGGGTAAAAAGCGAAACTGATCATAACGAAATTGACACGGTAAGTTTAGATACCTAAAACGTGTTTCAAACTCTCTATTAATTAAACATACGCCTGCTTTAAATAGGCACATGTCTTGAAGAAACACCTGGTCAAAAAGCCTTACCAAAACAACAAATTCTCCGACGTTTATTTACACATTTACGGTGCGTATCTCTTAATTCGGAGATAAAACGTGTTTAAGTTTTGGCCCGTCGACGCTTCCGTAGAAAAGTACAATTTACCGGAGTTGGAAAAATTATTAAACACATAAATAGGGAAATTAAACTAAAAATAACGGACCATATAAATAGATGAGACATAAATAGTTTAGACAATTTATAAACTTGAAGTATTTATTGCTTTCTAAAAGCCAAAGCGTTACACTGAGTGCCATTTTTTAAAACATAAAGTGTAAAACAAGACTGGTTGATATATGTTCGCATCAAAGCGGGTGGTTTGTGATTATTGCACTTTAACATCATTGAAGTTTATGGACCGAATGACAAGTAATAGTGTAAAAATATTTATGTACAACTGCATGACTGCTTCACTCTTAGAATGACGTTTACATTGGGTTTTTTTTTGCGCATATCGAAAATCCGGGACGAAACATTAGCCCATGAAATATTCATTTTATGTTACTTTTATTTTCCTTCAAGACACTGCCTTGTTCTATTCTGAATTACGCAAAGTCTAGATATTCGGTTAATATTCGAAGAACATTCGGAAATCGACGGAACATTCTTCTGAAGCCTGTGTCATAGTTGATGAAAAGGATGTTTGGATTTCAATGAGTGTAATTTGATTGACATCATGTCATTGATAAAACTTCCTAATCTTGAAGGGATATCTCTTGTATATCTAATGCATTTGTGAATTTATTCAGTAGTCTCTCAAAATCTCGGGGGCGTGGGATGGTGCAGTGGTTAGCGCGTCGGCCCAGCAATCTTACAGATTTTGCGGTTGTGGTTCGAGTCCCGCCTGGGCACCTTTCTTTCAACCCGGTGAGACAGGAGCCCCGACACCAACGTGATGTTGGTGAGACCGTGGTGATGTGGCTGAAAGATTGCCAAAAACCAAGTAAAATCCCAAATAACTCACTCACTCACTGTCTCAAAATCTGGGTATCGTTTCTTTTGCACGTCAGTATATATGTGATTTAATACTAACGTGTATTTCTTAAGTTTGGGTCCCATGACAACATATACCATAGGCCCTGTACAGGTTAATCTAGTCCTGCCCCATTTGCTCCCTAACTCAAGATTAAATCTTCATACCTTTGATAGTCTGACAGCGAGATGATCGCAGTTTTCATCTTGAAGATGGATGCTAATTGAGTTCCTACTCAAACTCTGATCAAACGATAGAAAGGCACTTTCATTTACTGTATTTCTTCAGTATCTTTGTCTCGATACAAAACACTATCTATGAAATCTAAAATTAATTAAATTTGCCGCCTTCTGTGATAGATGTCTATAATTGTGGGCGTTTTCTCACACCTGCGTTTAACCCTGTCTTTCACCGAAGATAATAAACAACGTGTTACCAAAATAGACTTCAAGTTTTAGGCCATCCTCGAAATGCGGTGTATTTATGACTCCGCTGGTGTCTTCGTCAATTTCCCTGGATTCACTCCGATTCAGGATCGTTATTTTGCGTGTATGGAAAGTTCAAATGTGTGATATATAGACAACCATTGAAATGTCACATAACTACATGAGAGGAATTAGCAAGGGAAGTAACTCTTGAGAAATGAACACAGCAACATTAGAGAGGTCTTTCTTTCGTTGGGAGAGACGCCCCACATGCTTGGATGTTCAGTCAATCAGTGGACTGTTGACGCCTCATTTGATTGGTCAGAACACCGACCTCGAGATAGGGGTGAATCCAGAGTTGCTGAGGGAGACATCAGTGGATCTTTGATCTTTTTTCTTGTACACTCCTTTCATTTCTCTGAAAGCCCATAGTGTGGCATCCTCGAAATCCAGGCTATAATTAGACTACTGATTCCATCCGTCACATACCCTGGACCCACTCCCATTCAC
>JAUELE010265039.1:0-10210 GCA_031471655.1 Diodora aspera | reverse complement strand
ATGAACATATCCAATCTGGTTTCGTCGTTCTGTCTTCGTCTTCGTTTATGTGAGAAGTGAGCTCTGAACTAAAACAGGGCAAAACAGCACTTTCTCAATATTGTTCCTAACATCGTTATCAAGTGTACAAAAGTAATGACTGATTAAGCCGAGCTAATCTTGAACCCTGGAGGTCAATGGACACAAGTCCTGAACAAAACCATTACTTTCGACCCACTGAATAAATATTACACAAGAAGACATTGTCGTCAATATCCCCCCTAATGCATACATTTTTCTTTTCTCCTGAAAAGTGTTGTTTGACCTGAGTCAAGTGCTGTAGCTCTAAATGACTCATCAAAGATGTCTATTTTCATACTGAGTCAGAATTGCTATCGTGAGAATAGGTATCTAACATACATTTTGCATTAATGCCTTCTGAGTAAGCTGTCTTCATTGCACTACATACGCAATAAGTCAATAAAAGAAATACAGAGATATAACTCTGTAAATAATTCACCTAAGTTGTTAATTTACGAACTCAATCAACATCAACATAGTGACAATGTGTGTGACAAGTTTCATTGCTGTAGCTACAATACTTTCTGAGAAAAGCTGTCTAAGGTAAAAATGTGACGTAAAAGCCATCAAGGGCTATAACTCTGCCATAATTCACCCAAGATGCTAGTTTACGAACTCACTGAACATCAACATAGTGACAATGTGTGTGACAAATTTCATCGATGTAGCTACATGTACAATACTTTCCGAGAAAAACTGTCTGGAATACAAATGTAATGGACGGAAAGACGGAATGACGGACGGACAGATCGACGGACGGAAGGACGGACGGACGGACCGACGGACGAACTCGATTCCAATATCCCCTAAAAAATTAATATATTGTGATATATTTAGTTAAGTACAATGTGTTGCGGGACGTTAATAAACTTCACAAGGTTATGATCTTGAATGTGTTTCTTGTAAAACTGTATATGTTGTTGGGTACAAAGTATGCAATGCGTGATGATATGTTCAATGGTTATAACGTTGTATTGCAGTAATCAAGGCGTGACACGTTTATGTACGTTACATGAAGATGTGAAACAAACAATTAATACAAGACAGACTCTGTATCGACAAGACTTAGCGTTCAACCTACATCAAATTAATGATTACACGTGGTCCATTACATCAAACTGATTGCATCGGGTTGTTTCATGGACGCCACTACATGTACTGTTTGAGCGGGACCAAGTTACAGTTTGATACGTGTTCCCAAGCGGGACACATCTTTGGAGCATGTTGTGTTAAACAAATAACATGTACTGTAGACTGGACATTATAAAAGTATTTACGACAATATATAACGTCGTATACCCTTTACCCTGGCAGATTTAAAAATAAATAATTTGGTTTTTTTAATAGACCTATCACAAAAAAGTGAGTCCTACTGTGCCTGCATAAAACTTTAGGCATCGCGTCTTGGAGATAACCAACTAGTTATGTAGAATCTAGACCAGATGTTTTGACACTCTTATAAACGATCGAGAAAATTGTTGAAAGCATCGGTAACGTTTTGACGTTGTTGCAGATTATCCACGATCACTTGTTGCGTGCACGGCAGACTGATCAAGTACAACATTCACAATGAGCGATATCAAGTAGAACACAACAATGTACACAACAAGATTGCTCAGACAGTTTGCGAATGCACGATTTCTTAATATGTGATCCCCTCTCCCTCCTTCAATATTTAGTTCAGTCAGAGAGTAGGCAAACGTATTAAACAGGCAATTTGTTTTATGCATCAATCGTGGTATGTACATAGTTTTGATGTACATTTGTCGTTCCCAAAGTTATTTTGCGAAATGAAAACCTTGAATTTGATCCAACTTTGGAATTTTTCTAAGTTGCCTGTCCTTGGTGTACATATGAAACTTCTAAATTCAAACAAAACAATAGATGTGGCCACTGGTTAGAGATAGCGTTCTCCGTGAATTAGCAGCCACAAGGCGTGAGAAAGCAAACACAATCCCACAATCACATTACCTGTGCTCTTTGCAACGACCAGTTCTTTAAATTCTGTCAGTCTTGGTACACATGGCCTTATCAAATCTTCCAGTGTAATATTGGCGAGGGCCGAAAGACAGGAAGACAAGGTACTGAAAGCGAAATATATCACCTGAATGTCCTGACTTTTACTGGCTTTTGTGATTTGTACCTACCCGACCCTCTGATACAATATAATATGTTTATCATAGTTTGTGTTGAAATTATTATCATTATTGTTTTGGTAGTGTACACCGAGCTTGTCGTCATATTATTTAATTTAGAACCGCGCCGAAAAATACAATTGGTGATATGATGTTAATACTCCCAATGTATTTGTATTTCACATTCACATTTATTTCACATTCACATATTTCACATTCGATATTTGTATTAGTAATTAGTATTATCATATAACTATGCGTGATATCCCTTAGATAAGTTGATCACATATAAACCCGTATTACACGAGTGCATATATATGCAAATGAAGTTACCGGAAATGGACCTACTTTCATCTGATCACATGATAAAAAATCAATATTTACAAAATGGCTTCTTTTGATATTGACGACAATGTTGTCATCGACAAGGGCTCAGGCACCGCTATATCTGTAGTTCATAGATAGAGGATTTATCATATACGACAACAATTGATGGCGCAGTGGTATTTTTCGGGAGAAGTGATCCTTATGATTGAGCCTATTCACATATGAGACAAATGAGACATTATGATACATAGAATTCGTCACTCGTGTTTTTGAATATGTAAAATATCAACCTCGTCTAAGATAATCGGTATTTGTCTCGCCAAGGCTCGCCGGTTGATATTTGACATAATTTTTCAAAAACACTCGTTACGAATCCTCTATTTATCATCTTTGTTGTTTTGTGGAATGATACGTCGTGAAAGTTCACAGGTCCTAAGGACGGAATAACGTCGGCTATCGTTATTAGACAGCGCACCCACAACTAACATTTGTAAATGTGTGTACTACAGATAGGAACCAACAAGTTATTTTATTTACTTGTGAAATATTTTCGACAATAAGATCTATAGCACTTGGTCGCTGTTTTCTGCTGTCTGGGCTAATTTGTGGCGACGTTTCGGTGTGGTGACCAGTTCGGTGTAGCGATGTTTCCGGTCAAATCTCATTTGATTAGAGGGTACGAAGGGGTCACAAGAGTGTTGAGCCTAACATATTTAGGATGGTTTTATGCTTGAAGCCACTTTGGGGAATACTCAACAGTGTGATTGGATATCTTGTGATGACAATATGAACAGAACAGTACAGAGCAGTGATACAATGTTGGGTACTGGAGGTCTAGTCAACAAAATCCATTGGCGGGCGACCTACCTGCATAATTAAATTGAAACGAAATGGGAATGGAACCAAGGCGAAATGGGAATTTGAAATTTACCAGCTAAGGCGAAAATGGAACAAGCCGTCATATACAGCGCTCATAAAACAGCAGCATGCTGGGTGTATTTCCTGGTTACAAAAGAATGTTATTTTCCAAATTGTATAATGGATCTGTTTACGTATTGTTTTCAAGCCTTAGGGCAATTTAGATAGAGGATGGATGTCTAATATCAAGACTATTACTTGCAGGAAGACTAATCAAGAATCTGAGCAGGATTAAAACTGTCCAACTTCAGGAGATCTCACCTGAGAGAGGCGCTGAAGATAGCTGCCAGGAACAACCCTGGGAGACCGGATTGATTCCGGAACACGTCCAAGATCATATACGGGGCAATCTTGAAGACAAAGAAGTGGAAACATATAGAGTTATTACTTGTTCCTGTGACTTCTCATAAATAAATAAACATGCACTGGTTTAATACACACTGGTCAAGCTTGAAGAAACTTAGAGCGTGGGTAGTAGCTGGATGGATATCTGGTACTCGTTGTGAAGCTCTCGAGGGTTCACCCTGTAACACTCTCATACTTGCAATGAAAGAGTTGCTCGTCTGATGATTTTAAATTGGATATTATTTGGACACATGCATTCACATAATATAGAAAACGTACACAAATACTGAATTGCCTGCGTTTCAGTTCAGATGTATTCATTAAATAATTTAGACTAAAAAGAGTTGTTAAAGATGAATTTAATTGACGATAATGCGTGTACCTTTTGCAGGAATGAACCTGAAAACTTATTCTATGTGGTTGTTACCTGCGCAAATGTCAAATGTATCTATGTATCCGGTAGAAACAACATACAATGTACATGTAGTACACCAAATGGGAAGATTATATAAGAAACATATCACATTGGGCAACGCACTGTGAGCAACACTGTCTTTTAATTTGAGAAAAGATGGTCCTGCATCAAGGTGCGAGAAACAAGAAATGTTAGAATCCCCATGTGTTCTATAAGCTGTATGTGTATGCACCGTGTTTCTGTACAAAATGTATTATGTACAAATATTGTAATGCCTTGATGAAAATTAAGAGATTTTAAAACGTGTTAATGTTATGGTGATCTTTTAGCAGCTTGTTAGCAGCTAGGATTCAATTTAGCACTGTACCAGTGAGCTGATCGGGCGCCATATACGTGACTAAAGTTCATTATTGAAACAAGTTACTGACTAAATGTGTGTACATGTACGTGTATATTGTGTACGATGACTGGATGTAAGGAAACCAAATTGAAAATCCCCACAAGAGGTAAATGTAGAATAAATAGTTATAACCTTAATTGTACTTAATATAGATTCTTGTGATGTGAGATCAGGCTCGGACCACCAGCTTAAACACAGAACCAAGAGAGCATTATGTGCAAAACGAGTTGGTAACGGACAAACCTGGTTCAGACTGTCAACCTGCTTGGATTTGATTGGGTCGCATCTTTTGTGGTCATAATACGCATACGCAGCTAATCCCTCAAAGAGAGCAAGGCCCACCAATATGGGACTTAGTATCGCGGTTGCCACCATACTTCTGAAATGATCGAATTAGTTATCTTTACCTGACGGTAGAGATGCATTGAGCTTTTCTTGGCCGTGAATGTTTGCCATTATTTACATGTTTATTTTGCACAAAAAGTCCACTAAGTTTTAACATCAATTTTATAATAAGGTTCCAGTTTTAAGTGCATTAGTTGCTGTAACTGACTTGACAAAATTTCATTTGTTTGAATCGATGCTTTCCCGGAAAAGCAGCACAGAATCAATATAGTTTTGCCATTCTACTTGGGCCTTACCTTCGAGCTTGGGTAACACTCTTGATTGACGATATGCGTTGTAAAGTGTATGGATAGAACAGAAAGCCTAGTCCACAGAAAAATCTGGCAAATGTCAAGTTCCATACTGTATGACGGACTGTTGGATCTGGATCCAAGCTGTTACACACATAATTGTAACCGATTAATACACAGACAAGATTATAAGCATTTTTCACGCCCCCATTTGGTGACTTTTCAAGTGAAATATCGTTGTAGAGTAGAAAACACAACAATAAAAATATCATCCTGGAAATGACAGTTTACGGTTTCAATGTGTGTGTGAATAGAACAACAAATTATATTGCAATGCTTTCAGTAAACTGTTCTTTCGAGTAGTCTAAGTCAGTCTTATTTTTCTATGTTGTACAGTGTCATAACATCCACGAGTTAATGAAGGAACATACTTCAAAGTGAGCCGTCCTGTTGCCGTTGCTCGTTCCCAGACTTGGTGAAGTCCTCCGGCGTCAATGGTGCCCTGTGCAATGTTTAGAGTTTGGGAGCAAAATCTTAAAAACGCAATGTTATCATAGATATGAAATTAAGCTTTTTGTTTTCATTTTTAACAATTTCTCCTTCCGTCATACAGATGAGTACACCGTGGTTATAAACTGACGATCAAAAGAAAGTATACTGATTTGCTTGGGGGAAAATAGCCCAAGGTGATGCAACCTTTTACATCGAATGTATTTATAAGCATTTCACGAAATCACAAAACTGATCTACACAATAATCATCTTTAAATAGTATTAGGGGTAAATTGTTTATGCCATAAAACACCGTTTTTGTATAGTTTCTATGAATCGCCTGTGAGATGTATTGATTACATTAAATATGGTATGCAATTGCATGAATACAAAGGCACAGGTTATGGTCTGGTTACAAAAACAATCCATTGAGGCGTGACGCTGATGAAGCTTCCACACTACCAACATGCAGTGTACTTTCAACTTTCAAGAGACAAAAGGGCTTCTCCCCTAAAACACTCGCTGATACAATCTAAGAGGAAGACCTCTTACTTAATCCAACTCATCTCTATGTACGAGTGTAACGCACTGCATTGTCTGTAGCATTGTACACGTCCATTATTAATTGATGAACATTTCGAAGCATATAGAAGGATAACAGTCACCAGGTAACAAGTCTGTTACCAAGTAAAGTATCGTTAAGCATGCATATTACCTGCAATAAACGCATGGCAGACTGACCAGATAGAGTAAAAGTTGGTCACAGCACAATAAGCAAAAGCTATTGTTTCCTTGGCTTCATAATAATCAAGAACGTATTTTTGTAATTATGTAAAATAGGACTATGTTTGTCCACGTCGAAATTTGCAAATAACATCTTTTACAACAAGTACAGCCATATTTAGACAATTATTATTACTTTACCTTTAAGCCCAACAATAATATTTTCATCAATAAATTCAATTTGTTCCTTAAAACAATATTTAGCCATTGAAAGAGCTTCTTCCACACTCTTCTGAACAACATGTATACATTACCATACATAGTATGTGTAGCGTTTTTTCTAATATTGCATAACGGAAAGAACACAATGGTGAATGTATATTATGTCCAGTTATATACAACCAACTACGTCTTGTTACATTATTGTGAATAATCTTATACTAAAACCATTTCATATTGACGCTTATCGTACATCTGTCACCATCAAATTTATGTTGATTTGTTCAGTTGAAATTAGTGGATTCAGATCCATCATGCTCTGTTTACAGTAAATAGATTTGCAAGCTCCCGTTGACTGAATTTTGTTAGCAAATATTTGTTTTGTGAGTTTGATAATATTTTATCTTGGACATAGTGATTTGCGCTTAAAATAGAAATAAAAACCTTTAACACTTTAATATTGCCTAAACCCGAACAAGAAGCATTTTGCCAAAGGTACGAAACCACATTTATACATTTTAAACGGAAGAACATATGATTATTCATAAATGCAGAACATTAAAACATAGTCTCTCCAGCTGTTTCTGCACATTTGCACAAACTAATTGTATAAGATTATAAATGTTCGTGTTACATCGCTATGTCTTATTAAAAAATTGCCCATTACCAACCTTAATGGTAAGAGTCAGAATACCGATGACCATAAATGAAAGCTGAAGAAGGTCCGTCCAGATTACCGCTCTCAAACCACCCTGAACCAAGAAAGACAGATGTTGGCATCAAGTATATCATTTTCGACGGGCATAAACGCCTCATACACTTAAATGTAACCGCAACGGGTTTTTTCTTTGTTACTTTTGCGTGAATTGCGCTGTGTATAACAAAATATAATGTGCATCACTCTGCATCCATACTGTGCAGTGCTGTAATTGTGCTGTTCTCAACCGGCAAGCCCGTTGGATCAGGGGCCTAGGATCCTAGGCCAGGGACACACTGAACGAAGAAAGACAGCAGTTGGCATCTTCGATGGGCAGAACATCTTTCTACACACTTTTGCATTTATGTGCTTTGCTTGACTTACACTATGCACACCAAGCTATGTCACTCTGCCCTGTTACGGAACATTGATGAATGTGTACTCTGCTGAACTAGCAGACTTGTAGGAAGAGAGACCTAGGGCCCTTGACCTTGGGGAAGATGAAGGATATTCAGTCTCTTTTTCTGCTATTGGGTTGTCGCTGTGTTGACGTTTGAAATATTGCACTGAGCCTGATGTAAATTACGTATGTAAATTTGAAAATACAGTCTTATCTGTTGCGTTGTCGGTTCTTCCTCCCCGCTTGACGTCAGTAACATCCACTTAATAATAATAATAATAATAATGTGTTCATTTACATTGCGCCTTATCCATGCTCAAAGCGCTCAACATTATTACCCCAGTCATTGGAACGATGTACAATCCACAACATGTGTCAACTCCCCGGGGAATATACAACTCAAGCTGCCAGTTCGGCGCTAGAAGGTTAATTGTCACATTACCATCCTGTTCCGACCAGGTTCTCAATTTCAGCTGGGTAGACTGAGGCAACTTACGGAAAGGTCACTTGCTCAAGGTGACACCACTGACATTTCACGTGTCTTATTGCGAGGCAGGTACAGACCGTTGAAGGTCTGGAAGCTGTCCAACGACAGCCGGTTAGCCTTACAACTTTTCTCCGGTCTCGACGTTGTTTATCTTCGCAACCTCGTTACCTGCAAGAGGTCAGCTCATCTCTGACACGATCAAATAAGTTACCATAAGTTGTAATTATTTGGATACGCATGTATTACGCTATGTAAGTACTCTGATGATTGTAAATATGTAATCATTTTGAATATTAATTTCAAACAAATAATGTCTTTTGAAAAGTCAGTTTACTCGTTGGGTCGCTTACAATTGTAGTGTAGATAACGGCTGCTGTTGCGGTCACCAGAATCGATCCAACCATTGAAACGCCGGTCACTGGAAACAAAAGTACACCAGAAATATGATCACCATTCTGTGAGAGAATATAGTCCTACGTACTATTTAACTACAAACACCGAAGATACAATTTTGTAATAATTATAGTCTTTTTGTTGTTATAAGTGGCCGGATTCTTGAAAGTGAAGTCACTGCAATGTACTTTCTTCTGTTAAAATTGTCAACCAATCATAAGGCGTAAAGATACTTGAAAGCATCATTGTGTGGTATTATAAAACCAAACTTGAGAAAATAGTATGCGTTATACTCGTTCGAGTGGATGATATTAGAAATGACAGCCATTTCCAACTGATTATATGAACAAATAGAACACAATGGCGTCACTATTGCAGCGCGTCGGACTTGTAGATCTTCAATTACCTTCGGGCATGAACATGATCAAGAAGATTTCGACAAGATAAATGTATCTCACTGGTTTTCGTAAAATTAATTGAAACAAAATTTTACATTTAAAGATTTCATTTACGCTAACATATTCGACCCAAAACGCAACGTGACGTGTTAGATGCACGCCAAAGTATAAGACAGTGATTAATAGAACAGTCAAAGCAAAATACATATTTTAAGTGACCTTTACGACAAGCATTGGTTACTGAGATCCTATTCTTCCAAAGTCAAACCACA
This sequence comes from Diodora aspera, assembly GCA_031471655.1. Classification (NCBI taxonomy): domain Eukaryota; kingdom Metazoa; phylum Mollusca; class Gastropoda; order Lepetellida; family Fissurellidae; genus Diodora; species Diodora aspera. The sequence continues at coordinate 895 of JAUELE010265039.1, read as the reverse complement.
TCACTCTTCTGAAGTCCAACGATGCACAGTTTGTTGGTTTGGGTTATGTGAACAATTTAATAAACGAAAAACAAGTACCAGAAGGCCTTGAACCTGAATATTGAATTGATACCTGTCTGTAAAGCTATTCCCTGTCCATATAAAACCAAGCTGATGTACAGCAACTGAAACAATAATAGAACTTGTCATCCACATGGCACAGAAAAAACAATTTGATGGACTTGGATAGTTTATACCTTGCAAAATAATTCAAGGACTTCAACTGTTCAAGATAACGGCTTTGGAAATACGCGTTAACGTTTTTATAAGCCAGTGCATGGTTGGAAGCACGACTTCGGATTCGTTATAATGAATAAGTAATAAGTGTCTATAACAAAAAATCTAACAATGAACAGTAAAGAATGTAATAATGAATAATGATGAGCGTAATAATCAGCAAAATGTGAAGTAATGATGCATAGTTATAACAATGCATTAATGCTGAATGAGTGAGTGAGTGATCTGAGGTTTTACGTTGTTTTGGGCAGTTTTTCAGCCACATCACCAAGGTCTCACCAACATTACCTAGGCGTCTAGGCTGCTATCTCTTTGGACTGAAAGAGAGGTACCTGGGCGGGATTCGAACCACAACCTTCAAGCCTGGCAGATTGCTGGACCAGCGCGCTAACCACTGCATCATCCCGCGTTCCTATACACAATAATGCGAGTAACTAGGTGAGTGATAATGAATGAAAAGAAAAGTACTGATTATCGGCAAGGAATGTGATGTGAATAAAGGACATGTAATGATGAATAACAACGAATGTCATAGTGAATAAATAGAGGATATTCAAGATTTCTCCTCAAATACCATGTATATTTCATCGAGTGGATAGGGAGAATCCATGTGGTCACG
>JAUELE010265028.1:0-10211 GCA_031471655.1 Diodora aspera | reverse complement strand
ACTTTTTTGCAGCAACCCTGTGGGGTTCCCGGGTGTCACTCTAACACCAGAAAGAATAGGACCCCAGTGTCCTCATGCTTGCTGTAAGAGCCATCTAAAATGACAATCTTTTGCTTTCTCTCTCTTACTATCGATCCTGTGTCGTCCCTTTCTTGATGTGCCTCTTGCACATCACATTGCACTATGGCTGAAATATTGCCCCCTGCAATGGAAAAATCAATTTCACTCACTCCTTTGCAGCAGCTTATTTTTTCACCAGGGCTGCTTGAACATGTACCACAATAATGAATATTGTAATTTTTACTTATTCTTGACTGTAATATAAATGTGATTTTTTTTTCATCAACCAAGCGGTTAAAAGTCAGCTTATTTTACATCGCTTTTTGTCTCCTGAAGGGTGGCCACATCAGCGACGAACATCAACCAAGCTGGAAAGGGCATGTAAAGACTCAGTGGAGTCGATTGGTAAAGATAACCAATGGAATGTGCACCTACAAAGTTGATGGTCACAGGCAGATGCAGACTGAAGGGGGAGGGGGCACACTCCGCCCTATTCTTTTGAGCAAATTGCTGTTTTTTCTCTCTTGAAGAAGGCTCCCTTGAGATCCCACCGAAAGTATCAAACCCTCCCCCCCAAACACACACATTGCTGGATCCACCAGTGACATGCTCGTAGCAGGATAGTCAAGAAGTCCATGAAAATGTATATGTCAAAATATTATCATTACCAGTGTGGACAAAATTTCATTGCCCTGAAGTCAATGCTTTGTTGAGGAGTGTTGTTATTTTAAAATTTAACACATTATTTTCTCTTTAGATGGAAGATAGAATACGAGACCTGAATGTCCGACTCCAGGAGAAAACTCAGCAAAGGGCTCAACTCACCCAAGTAGAGAATAAGACCCCCAGCCATATTATTGTGGATACGGGAGGCATACAGGTGGAGACCAACCAGGTCAAGGCAGGGTTTAAAGATGCGGAGGAATCTGTGCATCTTCTCGGGAAAAACTGCTCGGAGGAGGGAAACATCTCCGCAGACCCAAACTCAGACTCCGGTCTTGCAAGTGGATCATTTGCTAAGAGTTCCAAGACATCGGCATCAGATTCTGAGCCATTTTGTTGAATATTTGTAAATTCTTACACATCATTTCTTATTCACAGCAACAAGCCAGTTATTGTCTCTTGAAATATTCAAAACGTCCACTAATAACTCCAAATAAAAAACCCTAAATGTTTAGTTCTTTTTGTTTTATTAATGGTTGCATGACTATATTTTGTACTCTAGGCAAGGCCAACTACTAGTACTTGAATTTTCATGCATCCTTGCATATTTCTTTGTTTGAACAACTTTGTGAATTATTCCAGATGAAAGAAAATAAGCTGTAATCTGCCATTATATCAGTGTGGAAAGACGTGTAACCACCTCAAGTTTTGAATTTCAGACTTGACAAACCTTGAGTCAGTCCATAGTTTTGTTTAGCTGTGTGAATAAAAATTCATGTACCTGAAATGTTTTTTAGCTTAGCAAGGTGTTTAACAAGGAAATATTTTTCTTCCAAATGTTGTCATTTCATCCAAATTATTATGATGTCAGTCCAAATAGGGTAACAGGCCAGTATTGTACATACATGTACTTCGTATTTTTGTATTTGTACAATTTATACAGCTTAGAAAATCTACATATGAATAAAACATTTTCCAGCTTGTGATTTGAATTTTAACATACAAATTTATGACCTCTGTGAAAAAAAACGTCCATGCTGTATCAGTATTTGCATGTGGAGACTATTCTCCCATTTAAAACACTGAAAATCAAATTTTATATTGGTGTGCGATGTACTTACATTTTGTCAAATTGGTAGCATGCGGCATCATCTACTTTCATACATAATTATTATATTTCAGCTTTATTAGGATTGAATATGTGTAGGCAATACTTAGACAGTGGTCAAGTGTTAATGGTGATAATGAGATGAAAATAAAGTCGAATCAATGAGCTTTTGCTGGGAATTAGTTTCTATGATTGTTGTGTAGACTAGTTTTCAAGCAAGAGTTCATACTGTGCTGTATTGCTGCTAGTGTGTTCAAGAGGCAACACTCGTGGCACGTGTGTCACAGGCCCTGTGATTTGATTGGTCTATTAGATGCAGACACGCCGCCTCCTGAACCTGCCTCATGTTTGATCTGTAGCCAAAATGTAAGCACTGATTGCAGGGGAGATAATTATGGGCCACATTCATTTACTGCTGAAAACTTGATTTTAAGCAAGTCAGTGTATTGTACATCCTCGCAATCCAGGACATAATGGTTCCGTCAACGTTCTTCATTTACCCTGGATGTACTCCTATTCACCATGGTCGTTTTCTGTGTATGGAAAGTCCAAATCTGCTAAATATAGACAACCAATGAAATTTTTAACATTCACTGCACGAGAAGTAACTTTAGATAAATTTAAACATAACATCTTTACTTTACCGAGTGTTACGAGAGATGTCCACATGCTTGGACACAAGCTTTCGCTATGGAAGTTTCACTGATTGGTCAAAATGCCCGTCTCGAGACAATTGTTGTGAATAAGAGTGATTTCAGGGTGAGTCCTTATGCCCTGAATTTCGACGATGTGTATTGTGGACTGTTTGGTAGTTTTATTCATGAGAAACTTTCAGGTTAAGATCCTTACATTGTCATCAGGTATCAAACTGAAACTTCCTTTACATGTAGAAATAACCAACAAAATTGACTTGTTTATATGATAATTAGGGCTAAAACATGTAACTACATATTTGGTACATGGTTTCAAGCCTGAAATTGTTCATTGTATGTGTATACTTAATGTATTTTGCTTTCTGACCTGTCATTTACCTGTACAATGCCAGGAGAATACGTAACGACAGCGGGCTGCAATCAATGGATCTCAATTTTTCCAGTCAAAATATAATTTTTGTGATAAATTTATCATGCTTCCAAATACTCAGATTTACAATCACATTAAGAAGTCGAATATTTTAATTGCTTTGTAATTCCAGAGTGTTGTTACCACTATGATGTTTACATTTATTTACCCAGTAAGTCTTTACTAGTCATTATTCCATGTCTGTTTTACAAATATATACAAGAATATGACATTTTTGCATGTGGACCATGTTTTTAATGCACTTCATAGTGTTTATTATTTGTTGGCTTTTATTATCTGTACTGCTTAAACAGGTTGATGTTTTTGATTGATTCTATGTTTGTAGTTTGTTTATGAACTAGGTATTCTTATTGGTAGACAACGGACAAAAGTATTTGGACAAATGGTCGGTCACATAATATATGTCTGCAGCACATGTATTTCTGAAAATGGTATGTATAAGTTCCTCTGAAGATACATCAGCATACCGGTATTAAGATTTTCTTGTTTTCCCTCAAAATGAAAAAGAAGTGTAGTGTAAATCATGTGTGATCTAATTTTGGCAACGGGTTAGAAAGGTGCACAATACGCAGGTGTTAAACATTCCACTGTAAATTTGTTATTGGATTGAGTGTAATGATGGCAGAAGATGCTATACCAAATACAGTCAACAGATTCACATGTTTAATATGACAGTAGAGAAAGGAAAACAATATGAAAGCCAATAGCTGCCAATTCTTGAAAGAAGGTGCTGTCTGGGAAAAAAGGTTGTGATGCTGGGACCAATCTGTAAGATTCAGGAAATATTTGAGTTAAATTTGTCATTTTATCCAAAACAAATTATTCATATTTCCCCCAAACAAGTCATTCACATTCCAAAATCATTCAAAACATGATGAAGAAAATAATGCTATTTAAAATGAAACTTATTAACATGTATCATTTTGTTTCCAATGGATATAGAAGTTTTTCAACAAAAGTTATTATTCTGATGAAAAGGAAAATATAAAAAGAAATTAGAAGTGAATTGTATACAATTAACGAATAACATGCCATACTTTTACCTTTATTTACAATAACGTGACAATTGGCCATTTCATTCTTGGTCTGAATACTCTTATCCGTTGTCGACAAGAAGAACCGTCACTGATGTGCAATAAACTTGTATACATTTTCAACCTCCACACTGGTTGTTATTTTCGTTTACAAACCCTTTTACAACAAACGTTTTCGGTGTTAGTAGAGAGCCATTTTATGAGTTTGTTATGGAATTGTTTGGTCTCTTATTGTTAAATAATTTATGTATTTCTTCATAGAAAGTTGACGTACTGTTGATCTCTTTTCTGAAATGTTATTGACTGTTGACTTTACCTTATTAAAATAGTTGTCCAAGTGTATCGTCTCAATTGTTTTTGAACGGTTCTTTGCAAGGAAAAGATTAGGCCTGTTGAGGCCATACATGTAAGTGTACCTATGTCATAATAGCCTGATCCATGTGCCAGCATGCTCAACGCACTCAACATTATTACCCCAGTCATTGGAACAATGTATCATCCACAACCTTCGTCAACTCCAAGGGGAGTATATATACAACCCAAGCTGCCAGTTAGGCACTAGAAGGTTAACTGTCACATTACCATCGCTTCTGACCAGGTATCCAATTTCAGGTGGGTGTACACATGTATGTGGATATTTATAGAATTTATGGAATATGGATATTTTTAAGCAACTGTGATTTAGCTTTCATGCAGTGTATTTCAGTCACTTTCCCAAGCATACAAGTTTTAACAATAAGTGTAAGTACAATGACGTAAACTGAAAGCCAGGAGCAGCTGAATAGGCAAAACCAGAAGCAGGACAACACTTTGCCCCCCTCCAACCCCAGGAAGTTTGGAAATTCCAAGTAGGTAATCACAGAATCTGCAAGGATGTGTGTGTCTGCATGCAAATGCAGACGTGAGTGACTGTGCATTTTATGTTTTCGACAATCTTTCAACCATATCTCACCATGGTATCACCTACAATCTCACCATGGTGACACCTACAATCTCACCATGGTATCACCTACAATCTCACCATGGTATCACCTACAATCTCACCATGGTATCACCTACAATCTCACCATGGTGTCAGCTACAATCTCACCATGGTGTCACCTACATCACATCAGTGCCCGGGTTAAGTCTCCCAGCTGAAAGAGGTAGAATTCAAACCCGTAACTGCCAAGTCTGACAGATTACTGGGCCAACACACTATCCAATGCCCAGAATGCAAAAGAAGGGAGGGAGGTTTTGGGGTTAACTGAATGGTGTCAAAGGAGCAACAGCCAGACGTTTTAGAATCACTGTAGATAACAATTCAAGTGCTATTAATTGTACACGATTCAACATTACACACTTTCAATGAAGGATGCAGTTGAACAAATGTAATGTTATTGAACTTAAAAGAAGCCACCATTTTCCAGAGAGGTATGCCAAGGAGGGCTTTGTTAATTAATTGTATCAGCATTGACAATTATGGGTTTTTGGGGCAGCCAAATCCGTTGGAAAGGAAATGGTGGTCATACAGTACACTTTTGTTAAGACCCTGATGTAAGGCACCTGAGTTGCTGGAATATATGTTAAAGCAGAGGCATAGTGTTGTTTCTGGGACCATATCACCTTTAACAGCTGTGCCTGGGTCTTGACAAAAGTCTAGTCATACAGCAGAAGACTATTGGAGATCATGTAAAATACTGTCATGTCAGTCACTGACTCTGGATAGGTGAAAATGAGAAATCATTCAAAAAATAATTATTATTTTATTTTACTAACCCTGCAAAAAGCTATTATATTACACATGTACAACTATCAAGTAATTTCAAATACTAAAACCACTTAAAATTTTGAACACGTACAACTTTAAAAGTAAAAAGATTATGGAGTTGCTCTTCCAGCAACTTGCAGGTGTATTCAACATGAGCTTCTGTATTTATAACACTCTCATTGGTTATCTTAAACTTACCAAGTTGACATGACACCTTCAGTTAAATTCAGTTATAACTGGAACAAGGCAACAAAAGAACAATCAGAATGGTTTGAAACAGTGATTTGTTCTCCCGCTGAATGTAACTTTTATGCATAATCTTGATGAGGTTGTGTAGAATGTGAGATCATATGTGTGCGGGCACCTTTGAACTTGGGCGAGACAGTTACATGCATGCATGCCTGAAAGAAATTATCCCCATCCCCACCCAGTAAAACTGGAGCGCAAAAAAAAGAGACATCTTTGACACTGCTGTTGCCCAATGCTGAACGTTATTTTTGGTAAATACACCTTTGTGTGAGGCTTTCGAATTTTACATTCTGTGCTCTCACCTCGACTTTTTGGTGGAAAATTATTTTTACGTTTCGCATTCTGTGGGATTTTTTAAATGCAAAACATTTTTTTCACTCACACAGTTCATGAAAAAATCTGAATACCGGTATACATTTTATTTTCTCACACAGTTCATGAAAAGATCTGAAGGTACATGTTATTTTCTCACACAGTTCATGAAAAGATCTGAATATACAGCTTATGGTCTTCATACAAAACAAACTCATTATGCAGGCTTTTCATCAGAAGCAGGCAGCAGGCCCATTTGACCGCTTACTTATGAATTTGAGCCTGTTACATATAGCTACTTTTTCTGTATTTATCAAAATTAACAACATTCTCAATAGGTTATGATCTGATAATGAATCATTGGCCTAGCTGTTATTTATGCAGTTAAGCCTGTTACTTATTTTCTTAGTGAAAAGCCTGTTATGTTAAAACCAATCTATATCATGTGTAGGTATGTTGGTTTTATTACAAATATTTATAATTTATTGGGTTGCAATTTCAAAAGTAATGGTGAGCTTGTACTGTAATGAGAATTAAATTGGTTATATTAGTGGCTTTAAAAAAAATTGCGCTTGTGAGTTTCAACAAATTTCAAAGTTCCATTTTCTTAGAATTGTTCCTGTACTGCAACACATTTACAGTCAGCTCTCTGTGCAAAAACAATTCACAAGTCTATATAATATACATACTTTATATTATATATAAAATTTATACTGAAGTATTGTATTTCTCATCAGAGGATGGCAGTCTTTGAAAATATTTTTTTCTTTTAGGAGACGATATTTCTTTTTAATATTCAAATAAAATGTCAGTAACTAAGAAATTCCTGAGAGACTTACACAAGTTTACACTTTCTTGAAAGCACGCTTCTGCATTAGCTCTGATCATTGCATGCCACATTCATGCCGACTGCTGTCGCAGTTCAGAGTTTCGTACTTTGGACCAGTGGAAATACTTTTAGGGGATAAAATCTTACATCGGCGAATATATTTACACGTTGTACACGGACAATTGTCGTGACTATATTTTGCTTTCGTAATAAATTATAATATTATAATTAAGTAGGGTACATCTGGAACTTATAAAGAACAGAAATGTACAATGTCTAAGTGTAACTCCCAAGCGCGCACCTCCTACCTACCCCTTTAGTGGACTAGTCCAGTAGCGCTTCCGGCATACGTTTTCCCTACTTGTTTATCACCAACGTTCTTTAAATTCGGCGTCAAACATGCCGGTTTCAGAAGATCCATTGAACAGGGATATATTTTTTGTGCGTGAACTTATTGTTAAGTCTTTCACCAATTTCTTGCGGTGTCCAGATATCTATTACAATTGTTCGAACCATGTTTTAGCCAAAGTACCAGAATGACATTCTCGATTTCGAAGACCAAAGCAAATTTAGATGTTGACACACAATGTTATTTTTTAATGTCGTAGACGATTGTTCTACTACAAACGCGTTAACGAACGTGACATTTTGTTCCCAGATTTATTAAGTTAAAATAGTTAAATTCCAGTTTGAAAAATACAAAAAGTAGATTCTCAAAACAGAACCTTTAGCTCCTCCAAATGTCTCCGTCATCGTCAGTAAATTAAAATACTTATTTATTTTGCACATAAACTAGATCTACTACACATTTATCTAGTCTTCAAAAAACCAAGTTTAGGCCACATAAAAATAAATACTTGGTGATCATCCTTTTCCCTGGAAAGAGGAGGGTATGGCGGGTGGCTAATTTGTTTTATAAATTGTTTTTAACATGTGGAGGGCATGAATTCATTTCCTTGCAAACCTATATTCTGTAACAATGTACCTTTTGCAATAGTCCGAGTTTCTGAACGTCATTCCTGACCCCGAAATATTTTTTGAACTTGTGTGGTCTGTCATTGGGTTAAAGTAGATAATGCTCGCAAAGTCGATAGTGGGCGCAACCAAAGTGGTTTCAGCAGTGGTTACTGGTCAAAATTGTACCATTACAGAGAACACACACATTGCGTGCCGCTATTTCTGATACAAATTGCTTCCGGGATAATTTTGTAGTTCAGTCCATACCTTAAATTGCTGTGACTGTCCCAAAACAACACTCTACGAGGCTTGGAATGTAAATATAATATTCACAGTGCTTCGCCACCATGCTGAAGATGTCACCGACATCTCATCTTATGCTATAAAGCACGTGTTCTATACCGTCACCTTAATACAAAATTCACTGAATCAGTGAGTCTGCTGTGTATATTCCATATTACATGTCAGTAGTTATGTTTCTTATCAACAATCACTCACTAAAATACAGCATTCACTTCCAAAAATACTTCACTTTCTTTAGAAAAATGTTGCTGGCATTCTCCTAAATAAAGGAGGACTAATATTAAAGCAATATTAAAGAATTTACTTGCCCTTAAATTGTCAGAAACACTTTCTTTAAACTAGCGTTGTGCCCGGTTTGAGTTACCTTGATGATATAATACAAAGTTACACTTCAGGAAGATGAAGATCTCCCATATGAAGAAGACATCTTGCGAAATCCGTTCTCTGTCAAGTGCTGGCTGCGCTATTTGGAACACAAAAAAGATGCATCCAAAGAAATTGTTAACATGATTTATGAGCGAGCTTTGAAAGAATTACCTGGAAGGTGAGCAAATATAGTTGAGCTTGAATGTACATGTACATGTTTTGATTGAGAAGTTTGATGTTATTGAAAGTCATTGTCAAATACATTAACACAGAAAAAAAATCATCAATTTCAGTGAAGAAACTTCTCTTCTAATTCATGGTGAATACTGCATTACAATTTATAATATTATCACATAAAATCTTGTGTATCAAGGAAATATAATTTTGACTGCCGGTACCTATTACAAATGTAGATGCCAATACATACATTTTATTATTATTTAACAGTTTGCATTCTAAACAGCTGTTACTCATATGATTTTATAATGGTAAGCAAATATTATGGAAGTTTGAACAAAAGAATTTTACTGTCAGTTAAAGATAAATTTTTGTTTCCTTTGTTGCAGCTATAAACTGTGGTATAACTACTTGAAACTTCGAAGAACGCAAGTACGAGGACGATGTGTAACAGACCCAGCATATGAGGATGCGAACAGTGCTTTTGAGAGAGCTCTTGTCTTCATGCATAAGGTGAGTGAGTGATTTGGGGTTTTACGTGGTTTTCGGCAATCTTTCAGCCACATCAACATGTTGTCACCAACATCACTTCGGTGGCGGGGCTCCTGTCTCTCAGGGCTGAAAGAGAGGTGATCCTGGCGGGACTCGAACCACAACCGCCAAGACTAGCAGACTGCTGGGTCGATGTGCTAACCACTGCGCCATCCCACACCCTTCATGCATAACGTGATCTTTATATGTTTTATCTGCATTTAAACCCTCCAAAATTGGCTGAAATGCATGCTGTAAAATGTCAAAAGTAAAAATTGATAAAATATGTTTATATTTAATTTCAACTTAACTAATTTACTAAGATTGGCAGTTATGGGACCCAAATCTCACCTAGGCAACACTCTTTCTGCTCAGATCCGATAGGGCTTCTGGAGAGTGACTTGGTGTCACTTGCAAAGAATAGGGTCCCAGTAATCCAATACTTGTTGTACAAGGCAACCAAAACAGGATATTTTACTTTCACTTTGCTTTCTGTTGATATCTTTTTTGAACAATCTTTTCCCTCGGTGTGTCCCTTGCAGATGACATGGCATTATGGCTAAAATATTGTCCTTACAACGCAAAACATCATCTGAACTCAACTCTTTCAGCCCAGAAATGGATCCCAGGGTATAGAGGTGATGTGGCTGAAAGATTGCCAAAAGCCATGCTAAAAACAAGCCACACCTACTAAGTTCACTGACCCCGTCGGGTTCCCAGGGGTGTCGCTGTAACACCAGAAAGAATAGGACCCCAGTATCCTCATGCTTGCCGTAAGAGTCATCTAAA
>JAUELE010265017.1:0-10211 GCA_031471655.1 Diodora aspera | reverse complement strand
CCCCCGAAAATTATTATTTATAGAACCTCTAAGCCGCATTTTCTTCTTTTGATGTTGGTCAATTTAAGGTTTGAAACTAGTCCATAAAATGCAGAGTCGATTGAATCAATTGCAGGGGGGTCGAAGGACATCAGGCCGCCTGGGCTCTAGAAGCTCTGGCGGTCCTAGATCCTCCAAGACGCGCTCTGAGCAATTTCTAGTGAAGAAATTGGAGGGGGCGGTCAGCCCTTGCCCCGTAGGGGTCTCGATCTCCCCTCGCTTTCGCTTTTGTTACACAAAAATCAACCAATACTGCAATGCTAAAGTCCGGTATGAAACCGCAGGATACTGCTATTATAAACGATGTGTATGTAATTTCTCAAATCAATGTGTGAAAAAAGACTCCATTCATATCGTTCTGTACATGCAAGTGAGGTGACAAACTTGAGCCGTTTGGCAAAGTCGTTATTGGGCAATAGTTGGATGGCTGAACGACTCTCAGGCCTTTACAGGTCTGTCCTGTCTCTCTGTCATACACTGATAATGCTAGCGGTGACACCTTTGGAAAGTGGCTTTGCTCTCAAATTGTCTCAGTTCGCACAACTGAAAATGGATACCAAGTCGGAAAGGAATGTTAATATGACGTGAACCTCCTGGCACTTAACAGTCACAGTACGTTGCATACTCCCTGTGGAGTTGAGAAATGTTGTTCCAACGACAAGTCTAATATCGATGTTAGTGCTTGAAGCATGCACTCGATGCATGGAGTTCAGTGCGTTATAAGTGAACACCAATGTTACATGCATTATAATATGTCGTTGTACTACAGGCAGACAAAAAACAAATCCTATATTTTGTTCAATATTTCATTTATTAAGAAAATATAAATTAACTTGACCAAATCAACATGTAAAGAAATGATCAACAATGACGTCATGCATGTTCATCATCTGAAATAAAACAAACAACAGAAATAAATATATAAATTTCTATATAGGAATGAAATATCACACACACGACTTTCCAAGAGTTCCTCATATAACAGGATATACCCTCGAAATCGATCTTCACCGTTTCAAAGAATGTTTAAAAGCATTTACACTCTTCAAAATAACAAAGGCGATCTTCATATATATGTATGTGTAGCGTTTCGCTCGTAACTACTCGTGAAGCCAGCAAAAACTAAGATTGATGTTTTGACTGTTTACCTTGACCAATAAAAAAAGCATTCTATAAAATAGAAATAATAATATTTAAATGTACATTAAGTGTCATTTTATGTACTGTTCAATGGAAATTCACTGTCGCAAGTACTGAACCAAACGGAAGTAAATTAGCTTCAATTAAGATAATCAAATGAGTTACCTGCGCTTTATACAGTGGTGGTGGAACCGTGTGTATGAGCTGCTGCTGCTCCCATCATTCCCATTCCGTACTTTCCCATTCCACCCATCATTCCAAGACCTCCGTACATCATAGGGTTGTACATTCCCATACCGTACATGCCAGGCATTCCGTACATTCCCATGCCAGGCATTCCCATGCCCATACCGTACATTCCCATGCCAGGCATGCCGTACATTCCCATGCCCATGCCCATACCGTACATTCCCATGCCGAGGCCGTACATTCCAGCTCCATACATTCCAGGCATGCCAAGCATTCCCATTCCGCCGTACATTCCTAGTCCACCGTACATCCCCAGACCAGCCATGGCAGGAGACATGACGCCATACGTAGCATTGGAGGCGACAACCAGACAGACGACAAGGGCGATAACTTTCATCATTTTGAGACCTGAAAAAAAATTCATGGCGCTGTTCAGCCTAATTCAACTGTCATTTGATATTCAGCTTCCTGGTACCATTTCACACACCATAGCATACTTGAAACTGCAGGATTTGAAGTAAACACATAAAAGCCCATTTAACTATGATAAAAGTACTTCGCTTATTTTCAAACCAATTCTAAGCCATGTAGATCCCATATGAAAACGAGAGCATTTCAGATTCGCTTTTAGTTAGATTTTCAAGAAAGCATAATCGATAGTACGAACTATGAGCGTTATTCTGTCACTGGATCAAAAATAACCAACCTGTCCATCAAGTAGTTTCGTATTTAAAGAGAAAAATAACACCCTTTGAAATGCGTAGTGTATATCAAGGGGAATACAGAACATAGCCGTTTCTTATGTTTTGACAATCGACAACATTTTGTTTTACATGAACATGAGTAACGTTTCGGGGAGATCTTCATGTCTGGTGACAGGGTGCGAGTTAACACAGAAGCGACCCATGAAAGACAGCAATTATAGTTTGGTGCACAAGAAACAGTCATGTTAGTTCTTTATGCATCACGTACTTATTTAATTATATTGAATAATGTTGAAGTAAGATATTAATAAGAGCTAACAAGAAGTAAAGTGTGTGACTTTCCTAACACGATTTAAAAAGTGGAGATGCATCCAGTACTTACCTTGTGTTTGAGATTCACTCGGATACTGACTCCCTGTTGTCCAGCAGTGTTTATATAGTACGTCCCTAATAGTCAACTTCCTTAACTGACCTCTCCCCTTCACTCCCACACCTATACACTAATTAATTCAGGTAAGTGTTCACGGCAGCCCGGAGACTGATCATCATTAGGGGATTATTCAGGTGTTGTGAATAAGGAATGTAACAAATTATGTGATAGCAGGTACATGTGGTATGTTTCTGGTGGGAAAATGTTTCACAATAATTATGTTTCATCTCTGCAGCATGATATTTAACATGCTTGTAGGTCATTCATCTAAAAGGAAAAGGACGTGTTAGATATAAATATGTATTGGTAAGCAATGAGAAATATTCTACATTGATGGAATAATACTTGATTCAGCCTTTATATACTGACGTGCCAAAGAAACGATACCAAATGATTTCAGTTATTTTCAGTTACGTCTTTATGTCATAGTTGATCAAAAGGACTCTTGGATTTCAATGAATGTAATTTGATTGACACCATATGCATGTTGTTGATAAAACTTCCTAATTGATAAACGCAACTGTGAATTTATTCAGCAGTCTCTCAAAATCTTGGTATCGTTTCTTTTGCACGTCAGTATATATAAAACAACAATACGTACAGTGATGGAAAAAGAAAAAGTAAGAGTGAGATAAGATAATAATTTGGACCTGGTACCCTGACGAATATATTGCTTTACACTATAAATATCGGTTCATACGCCTAAAACTTCATATCCGCATAAGAGAGAAAAATACATCTAATAAACATCATTAACACTATTACTAATGGTTTTTTATAAGCACTTTTCTCTGAGTAGTATATAAACTACAGTTGACGAGAAACTAACACACGTCTTCACAAATAGGAGCGCGAAATGGCACAGTGGTTAGCGCGTCGGCACAGTAATCTGCTAGCCTTGGCGGTTGTGGTTCGAATCCCGCCCGGTGCCTCGCTTTTAGCCCGGAGAGACAGGAGCCCCGACACCGACCTGATGTTGGTAAGACCGTGGCAATTTGGCTGAAAGATTGCCGAAAACCACGTAAAACCCAAAATCGCTCACTCACTTTTCACAAATAAAACCACAACGGCAGGTAGGATTATTTGCAATTCTACATCGATACAGATAATAGATAACCAGCTTACCGAGTCACGCAACTTAATATTGATAACATTGCATTGTCTAATATAATATCGTAAAGGTAAAGCGATAGAGGACTGTTCTTTATCAGTCAAGACCAGTCAAGATGTGATATGTTAATTGCATGTATCGGTCATACATTTACATAATCAAATCTGGGAGTTCAGACGCTCGCAAGAGTGCAGGTAATATATTCATCTTAATCTATTACGTAACGCATAACCTGAACAACATATACTCATGATCCGACGACTGACACATAAAACGTAACGCAAACCTCAACATGGAACGACGAATGTCACATTATATGGGCGGCGCGTATACTGAAAACGATGATTAACTATCGTTCATAAAGAATGTTTTGCAGCTTTACCAACAATATAGCCGCGTCTCTAGTATTTCATACAAACTGAACTGTATCAAATGCACGAATTAAAATCTAATTTACGCGACAACATAATAAGGATTGTCTGCACAATATTGGATGATTGCAACCCAATAACACGTTCACATATTATATAACTATAAACCTGCAAATTTACTGCGGAGTATCAAAGACGAAAAATGAAACATAAGATGCGTTTATAGTCATCGAGTCTATTTCCTCTACGCATCAGAACTATACTGACGTGCAAAAGAAACGATACCACGATTTTCAGCGACAACTGAATATATTCACACATACGTTATATGTGCAAGAGATATCCGTTCAAGATTAGGAAGTTTTATCAATTCCATGCCAATAAAATTACATTCATTGAAATCCATGCGTCTTTTTGATCAGCTATGACATAAAGACGTAGATCTAAGGAAAAATAATTGAAATCATTTGGTATCGTTTCTTTAGCACGTCAGTATATATGCGTATTTATACAGTAATTACATATTATAATCATAAAATGCAGAGATTATAAACATCAGAATACACAGATGAAAACCAAATTAGCAATAAATATATGTACTTACCAGCTCTCCCAACGATGCTGTTTTCGTATCCTTTGCGTCTCTGAAATAAAGAAGCAAAACTTTTTACATTAACCGAGAGGTAACACCATAACAAATCCATAAAAATTAACGCTGCATAACTCATAAACAGTAATCTATTGTCGAAGGCGTATGCTGGGCCACACTGCATATTGCAGGGCGGAGGAATTTACAGTTAATTGATTTGTGAACTTTAAGATAAACGCTGTTAACGTTTTGAAAATCATTAAGTTTGCTTTAGTGTAAGAGATAATTCATTTCAATACATGGCTTGTAACTGGAGATTGAAATTGATGTAAGTTTGCTTAAGTGTAAGAGATAATTCATTTCAATATATGGCTTGTAGCTGGAGATTGAAATAGATGTCACTGCCTGTAAAACCTCACCGAGTTTTCATTCTCTTAATATTGCAGCGTTTGTCAAGCTTCGGTGAGAGAGGGATTAATGTTTAAAGTGAACACGCTTCAATATGTGCAGTCTTAAGTTTGGAAGTTGTACGTTGACAGTGTGTATTCGGACGAAGCAAGTGTAAAACCTTGCATCAAGAAGATAAGGTGCCAAGTGTGATACGCCCCTAGATTATGCTGGTTTTATATGCGAGGTGCATGATGAAATAGGTGCGCACACCGGGTATGACTAAATGTGTAATCAAGCTATTTCTGTCTATGACTAAACAACGCGAGTCATCAGTGAGATAAAGTTCTTCGTTAGCCCGACGTTTTGCATGTAACACTATCCGACTAGCATGTGAGGTGAATGAGCTATATGCCTATCCCATATTAACGTCTGTTCGACGTTTTGTTCCAATACACGATATACTCATATCGGGATACACTCATTTGCGGTGAATTGACTATATACCCATCCTGTTTTAACGTCTCTTCTACGTTTATTCAGAATACAGTTCTCGACGTGGACGTTATTACAAACGGATCGTTATTAGTTATGGATATGGAGCTGTTTGGTTATCTCAAGGTATCGGTGATTGTAAAAGTTTATACATATGCTAAGGGTGTGTACTTTCAAGAATGGTCTGCCTGTACAACAATATAGCTAGTATACAATGTTAGAAATATATTGCACATACAAATCCTTCTTACAACCTGAAAAGTTTTTGCCATGTACTTATTTAAATTTAAGAAGAGCCATCTCCAAATTTAGATGCTGTTCAAATGATTTTAAAGTTCATTGATGCAGACAGTCTCCAGATGAGATCCAAACCCTATTGACGTTTTGTGCACCTTTTGTTTAGAAAATATTTTAAAAGATGAATATGTTTGATATGCACAGGCACTTGTTATGATTGATACCCCCATTACATATAAGAGTTATGTAATGGGGGTATCGATCATAACAAGTGCCTGTGTTGATATGCACACGCAGACTTAAGGATAAACTATCCTCATTAATGTTGTATTATCATACAATCCTACAATACATAAATTCAAATCGTTACTAACAAAATGTGATGTTGTAAGGCATTTATCTTGATAAAGTGCTGAAACGTAGAAATCTCGCTTCAAATATTAACTGACACGCTCAATACTACATGCATATTCCAGTGGCGGATCCAATCAAATACGGAAAATTGTATAGTAAAGAGTCCTCGAACCCCGGATGGGACTGAAATTTTGCATGTTGGACTCCCCCCTTTTCAAGTGGGACCCCCTTTCCAAAATCCTGGATCCGTCCCTGTATTCTGAATTAAAGTGTCGAATATCTCTGATATTGGCCTTACAGCCAGAATACATATACATGTATACGAATACATTCTGCTCTGTTCTGTCTAATGAATATGAGTACATATATCCACTGTACACAGTTCTGTTTATTATACATATAGTTCTCATTTTAACCTTAAACACAGTGCACATTGATTATCAATAAATCTTTATTACAATCAGTTCGACATAAGATATTGGCGGCGGTGGCAGGGGCGGGGAGGTTCACAAGGTACGAAAACATCGGGGTTTTTTGCTTGCGGCCTTTTTGGCTCTGTAATAACTGCATGGTGACAGTACCAGCCCCTGACACCCCTCCCTCTCCCTCTCCCCCCTCGGAAATTGCTTCCGCTGCCCTTGTAATGAAATGTATTTGTGCAATGAAATGTGGAATCGCTACCATTCATAACTGCAGGAATTTCTTCGCTTTCTCTCGCTGGCTTAGTCTGTCATCCAGACCCTGAAGTTTTATTATAACAGAGACAACCACAGCTCTGGGTTCTTATTTATTTTATTACAAATGAATATCGTTTTAAATTATTTAAAAAAACCAAACGAATTTTAATCTTTCTTCAGTACCCTTGAACCGAACACGTTTACTTTACCTTCGACCGGCGTGTGTCAGTAACTATATTTAGCATATGACACAGTGGTGACACGGTACTCCAGTGCACACATGTGAACCAAGGCAGTAGGTCACTCGATCACTACATACATGGACACTGATAAGAGACAGATGCGGTTTCGAGCATCACGTAGTCTACAGTCCAGTGAGACAAGGGATGGGCGATTGCTTTGTTATACAGTCAGGTAATAATTCAAACAGATTTCCTTTTTGAAGTGGTCATTCGGTGGTAAATGACAATTAGTTTCATCAACAGAAGACCTTTCGTAACATACTGACCCAAAACATCTTAGCTTAATACACGTTCTGTACGCATGCAATATATATACAATTTTCATCACACGTGTCCACAGAGAAAGAGACTGGGTGTCTTATATAATAGACTCCACTTCAGAACGGCGCAGTGGTTAGCGCGTCGACCCAGCAATCTGCTAGCCATTGTTCGAGTCTCGCCCGGCACCTCTCTTTCAACCCAGAGAAACAGGAGCCTCGACACCGACGTGGTGATGTGGCGGAAAGATTGCCGAAAACTACGTAAAACCCCAAATCACTCAGTATTGTTCAGCAGGCGCCGAGATCCATGCAGAGTGAGTATCTCCGATTGTGCTAATCCAGCCAATATGAATCACAGGCACTTGTTATAATCGATACCCCATTACATATTATAACAAGACTAGTGCCTGTGATATGAATGCTATATATGACCAGTCCGGAGTATTTATACAAATCAGAATCACCTGGGGAAATCAATTTATTTCACTAGCGCTAGCTGTGGCAACATAATTTGAAAACAAATGTGCATGCATATATATCTCAGCTCGAATCTCGGTGGAAAATCCTTGTATATGCTCAGAAGTGCAATTAATCTCGAGGTCACGACCCCAGTGTGTGCATAGGTGGATTAAATAACTGGGTTTAATTCATGGGCGGATTAAGCGGATGAGGAGTCGAGGTACACCCCTCTATTAACCTGGCAAGGAACAGAGAGTGAGTAATTTGGGTTTTACGTGGTTTTCGACAATATTTCAGCCACATCACCACGGTCTCACCAACATCACGTCGGTATCAGGGCTCCTGTCTCTCCGGGCTGAAAGAAAGTGTCCGGGCGGGACTCGAACCACAACCTTCAAGGTTGGCAGATTACTGGGCCGACGTGCTAACCACTGCGCCATCCCACACCCTCGCATAAGGAACAAGCTTGCAAACTGCTTAATTTCTGAATATCTTCCGTGACCTTTCAGTGACCTCATCAAGTAAATGCGGAAATAAGTCACAATGCACCAAAATACTGCAAAATCACGCTGCTCTATAAAAATACAAGAAAACGACCCTCGGACTCCTGTCGGAGCTTATACGCTCTCCGCGTCAACATAAACTCCTGTATTCACCCCTGTAATCGATGACGGAGTATTGAGAGTTAGCTGATTTAATGACAAGAGTACGACCTTGCGGCCTCACATCGTCACTATGTGCATCTTCTAAAGTTTGATAACTTAGAATTGGGAGAAATAATTGATAAAACGCCATTATAAATACCATATTAAAGACAACTTCATGCAATTCATGGCCTCACAGGTCAATACGGGGAGGTTATGTATACATGGCAGTTATACATACAGCAGCGACTGAAGCGCTGAAGTGGAACAGACATAGAAAAGTTGTTTACAACAACTATATATAGCCGACTCGAATCTACGTTTGAATTGTCCTAAAAAAAACAGACATACAGACATCCGTCCATAACGAATGAGCAAAAACCCAAAGAAAGTTTGCAAAGTTTTTAACATTTGAAATAAAATATAAATAAACAATATAAACAATCACCCTTTCGCCTTCTTTCCATGCTCGCCGGGTTTAAATGTGACGTCGTCACTGTAGTGTGAGGGTCCCTCGGGCTCCGAGGTCAACAGAGGTGTTCTCTCGTCCGTTGTGCCCATGTTTTAAAATCCTTGTCTTCAAACTATAGAGAAGACTCTAGACAGCTAGGAAATTTGTGCCAACACAGCTCCATTCACCATGAAATGTCACTGGAACTTGCATAAGCTTCGCGTCCCGGATTTATACAATCACGTGTATGAAACTGTCACAGTCAGCCTCGTTGTAGTTTGATAAGTAATGTTGTAGACGCTCTAATGAGTAAGGACACGTTGTTATCAGTTTGAATACTATATTCCTTTCCATATCTGTTTCTCGTTGAAGTGAATGAGCGCTGTATATGACGCATACTATTGACGCACCATAAACAGTCTGTCCGTCCCAGTATACCTCAGCTGGGTGACATGGTGTCCGTTTATAGAACGTGCAGCGCATGATAAACAACAATCTCCTTTTATGTAGACCTGCAGGTGTTTTGGCACTTATAACCGAAGTTTTGGTATGATAACCAAGAAGTCTTCAAGCACCCGCGGATTATTGTTATACCACCGCTACTAGCGTTCAAACATGTCCGTCCGTCCGACCATTCGTTCGTCTGTCTTTCCGTACCGCACATTTTGTTTCACAAGTGATCTGTATGAGGTGTAGATATGCATTTTGCAACATTTGCATATCTGTGTGGTCATTTGCATAATATATGCACGTTTTTCTAATCATGGGACTTAGTTTTTATTCAGGTCATATCACCTTCACTAATTGTTGGAATCTTATGAAACTCTATGCATGCGATCTGTATGAGATATAGCTGTGCCTTTTGTATCAGTTGCATATCTGTGTGGTCATTTGCATAATTGATGCACGTTTTTTCAATCATGGGACTTAGATTTTGTTCCGCTCATAGCACATTCACTAATTGTTGGAATCTTATGAATGACAATGTAGATATGTGGTCATCTGTATAATTTATGCACGTTTTCCTAATCATTGGACTTTGTTTGTTTTTGTTCCACTCATAGCAGCTTCACTAATTGTCGGAATCTTACGAAACTTTACACATACGATGAGGAGAATATTACTGTGGTCATTTGTTTCAGAAGTACGTAATACGGTAAAACACAATCAGAGCCACTGCATGGAAGTACACACAGAAGTACGTAATACGGTAAAACGCAATCAGAGCCACTGCATGGATATACACACAGAAGTACGTAATACGGTAAAACACAATCAGAGCCACTGCATGGAAGTACACACAGAAGTACGTAATACGGTAAAACGCAATCAGAGCCACTGCATGGATATACACACAGAAGTACGTAATACGGTAAAACACAATCAGAGCCACTGCATGGAAGTACACACAGAAGTACGTAATACGGTAAAA
>JAUELE010264995.1:0-10213 GCA_031471655.1 Diodora aspera | reverse complement strand
ACCTTTCCCCCATTGAAAATGTCTGGGACATCTTTGGCCGACGTATGCGTCAACGTGAAAGGTCACCAGCCACGCTGGATGAACTTGGCCAGGCGTTGGTGGAGGAATGGGACAGACGACATTAAATTACCATATGTAGACTCATACGCACGATGCTTCAACGAATCAATGAGTGCTTGGTCAATAACGGGGGCATTACTCACTATTGACGCAAAAATGTCAACTTTCAATTTCCATTTCTTACACTTTCCTTCCTTAACGGACCAGGACAGCAACACAAACTATTTAGGTAATGAAATACCGGGTGAATTGTTTACTCAATTGCTTCTGTGTAAATATACAATTAGTTTGGGACCAATTATTATTATCATTAGTTTGTTACTGACGTTGGAATTTCAATGTCCCCTTCTTTTTTTGCAGAGTATATTATCTCCACTTAAAGCCGGATGTGTGTTCCCGAACACGAAAGATGTCGCCCCTTTTCTCAGGCACTCCACTTGTCAGTCTCATTGTGCAAACTGTAACGATTCCGCAACTGTATTATACCTTTGGTTGTACAATGGAATCCTCCAAGAGAAACACGATTTACAAAGGTTTGATATCACATTGGTGTAACCATTTCTCACAACTTTTTGGTACCCCGCTCATGACCCGGCTGGCTAATTCCACAAGGAACAATGGTTTGGACTAAGAAACCAGTTTCTTAAACGAAAATACAGGACAAATAAAATTAATTATTTCCTAGACCACAGTTTTAGTCTAAGTTTTTTTTTAATAAAACCTAGAATCTGATTGTTCACTTATCCTGCTTTACACATGGTAGGAAACAACGTCCAGGTAAATCAGCAACAACAAATCAGCTCAGTGGGTACAAGAATTAAGCCCAATTGACTAGTTCATTCTCAAAACAGGTGTATGTGTGCAGCTGGCTTGGTGTTTTGCTCCAGTCGTCTCTGCGGGCATTGGTGTGCTTTTTTCTGGACGTCAGTATACATATATATTATAATGCCTCATTCAGCATAAATGTTATACTTTTTTACATATTCTACTTTTATATTTACCTATATTGTTCATGATATGTATTTTTAGTGTCTCATAGGCCACATATGGCCGGATACTTTTAGCAAAGTGTGTGACACTTAAATAAACTATTTTTCTTCTTCTTTTTCTTCTTAATGATCTGTCTGAAAACTGTGGGGTCTGACAAATAGGATGTCTGGCAAATGGAGTATGACCACAGGAAATATGGCGTTTGCATTCTGTTGCCAAAGTAATAACATAAACATTATACCAGTGTGTGGCTAATAAATGAACGCCGTGTGTACTTCGTTACGGCTGATGGACGCGGATTTATTTTCCACTTTTTAGATACGCCGCTATTCACTTCACTGGACTCAATTCCGACACTTTCCGAGGACGAGCTGAGCGCAATTTTTCGAAGACTACGCACAGCCATTTATTTCTCTGCCTTGCGCAGGATTATGTCAGGGTCATCCGGTTGGTTTCCGAAAGTTTGCGAATATTTATAAGATACAGCAGAAAATTGGAAATGGCTCTTAACGTCTCGTGACGAGCCCGGGTGGAAAAAGAAATGATAATAATCTACAGACGTGTGAGAGTGACAAACTGGTATACATGTACGGTTTCTGCATCAGTCGAGATGTGTGCATATTTTAATGTATATTTATCGTTCCCAATGCTGACCTTCAATTTGAAAACGCATTTAACTTTAAAGTCGAATATGTGTTCCCCAACACGAAACATGTGTTTTGCTTTCAGTGCTTAGTAAATAACATAAACTGTAAACTGAATATTATAAAAGAGTGTCCCTAATTAAATAACGCAGTATTCCATTTGTCCCGGCAGATGACGGACGGACTGATTTCTTACTTTCAAACATGCCCTGTTCTCGCTTCTCTAAAACTCCTTCGCAATGCCAACTCCTGCGCAGCACAGATATGTTGTAGTCCACTGCATGGGTATTGTAAGTTTGATTTGAAAATAGTAACAGCCGAATGTAAACCTAAAGCGATATAAATTGAAGAGAGCATCGGTACGTTTTTAACTCCGTTACAGATTATAATTTCCACTTTTTGTGTGCATGGCATGCTGTTCAAGATATATATGTATATATGTAATGTAATATGTTCATAATAACTTATATAAAGTGGAATGTAATGATGTACACAATGAGATCGCTCACTCACAGTTTATAAATGCATTTACTCTTCCTTATTTAACCGAGAGTGAAAAATTAGATTCCAATAATAAACATACGGTGTCAAACAATTGTATGTTATGTGCACCAGTCGAGGTTTGTACATATCACAGTGTATAATAATCATTCCCAGTGCTCGAGTTTTATTAAAGAAAAGTTTGAATTTGACCACCTGTCCCTTTGACAATGCAGTTTGTTTTAAAGTCGTTCTGTTATTGATAAATAGCATTTAACCCTCTCGTCTTTAAGGTTGGATACGTGGTCAATTTCAATGTTTCGTTTTCAAATAACAACATTGGGAACAGCGATTCCACTCCACATACAATGCGTTTGTTACTTTTCACCTCGTGAAAGACACCCCAGGTTTTAAAAGGTGCAATGAATGCATACAAAACGTTTCGATAGAATTCCGAAAATGTTCGTGAACCTTCTAAAACGTTGCAATTACAAATAAATGCATTCGAAAATCGACGAAAATTCTTCAGAGAATCTTCCGAAAAATTTCGGAATAAGGCTGGCTATTTGAAAGTAGAAAATAAATCTGTCTGAACAAAGAAACTACAGCGTTATTGAATGAGGCACACACTTTTACAATGTATGATTTACAGTTGATGTTGTTCATGCATATAGCCCCATACCTATTTCGTGTTCGGGAGCACGTATCGGACTTCAATTTAGTATACACGAGTAAATTCACTTTAAAAGATGTTTAACTTTGTGATGTACGTTTATGTAACTTACCAACAGCAGTCGACAAAAGCAAATCTGTCCAGAAAACTATAACAATAAAAGAACCAATGTCATATAACATACAATTTACTTGCATTACAATTTTAACGAGTTTGGTATTGCATTGTCAATCAATGAAACAACCATAGTTATCTCCTTTGGCATATATAGCCACCCCATCGTCATAAATAATGGACCATCTCGTTACGATTTATGTAATTAAAAATTGTAATTAATGTGATCTACTCTGTTCATCAGTTAAACGATTTGACATTTTGTCAAAACAATTACCCAGGAAGTTGCAAAATCTTGCACGCTCATCCTATGTCCGCCTCCGCTAAACTTGGTCAAGCGGAAACGAGACTGCGATGCCTTACATAACTAAAACGGCGAATGAGTGGTTTCACTATTAACGCCAATTTAATACACTTCACAAATCTCAAAACAGAACATGCCCAGCGTATTAAAGAAGTGTATCCGGTGTAGCGGATTGACACAGATGTATTTACTAACACTTCAATCATAACGCTGCCAGGATAAATAAATGAAGGATGTGTGTGGGCTTTATACTCATGCAAGCACCAAGACGATATAATTATGCCTTTGACTGAGCAAATCAACATTTAATCAGATCCACTCATGTCGCTGTTAAATGTTTGTGAGAAAACGCTGGTTAAAATTTGCTTTGCTGTTACAATCGTGTTGCTACTTTAAATCATATTTCTATCTTCATATGAAAGCAGCTGTTATTATTGATGGTGTGGGGATGAACACACATTACTGAGATATCTTCAAATATGATAGATATTATGCAACTGTCAAGTTGTTCTGGTTGTGAAATATAAGTCTTGTTGATGATTATCCAGACTGCCAGGGAAGGCTAATGTACACAAGCAGCTCCTGGTTAAGGCAGTCTTGCGTGAAAACATATACAGCTGCCAGTGAAGTTCATTTGGACACAGCGTAGTACATGTACTGCAATATGAAACAATCTGGCTTTAGTTGAAACAGATCGATAAACCCGGTAAGTTGTTTGGATTCTGTTACATAGCCTAATTTGTTTTAATTACAAACCATTTCGTGTATGTTAAAACATTAAGCCACTTTGATCAAATTTGTGAGATAAAGCGTTCTGGAATTAATCCCTCGATTGTGAATACAAATTTGCGGAAACGTATTATCATTTAAATTAATGTGGCCAATGGTTTAAGATGCATGAGACGAGTTGGTCTCGTGCAACGCACGGAGGTTACGAGCTTGCAAAGTTAAGTACAGTCGAGCCCTGAGAGTAGTTGGATGAGACATCGGCTGGCGTTGGAAAGCTCCAAGGCCTTCGAGGGTTCACCCAGGCCCGCACTGAGACACTGCCAATGTCAGTGGTGTCATTTTGGGCAAGTGGCTTTGCTTGCAAATTGCCTCAGTCCACTCAGCTGAAATTGGGTACCTGGTCGAAAGTGATGGTAATCATGAGTTAACCTTCTAGCGCCTAACTGACAGCTTTTGTTGTTTATTCTCCAAGGAGTTGTGGATTGTATATTGTACCATTGACTGGGGTAATAATGTGGAGTACTTTGAGCATGCTGCCACATGGATCAAGCGCAATTTAAGTGAAGACAATATTATTATTAATAATGGCAAATTATTTTACAAAAAGAACCCAGGTGGTTCGATTCAAGGTCACGACGTTGGTTATGAAGGAGAAAGACCGTGTGATGTTTTGGGATGTGTATAAGCTTTTAATCTAACCAACCTGAAAGTATGGGGTTCTAATTAGTTTCCTGTTGGTAGTGGCCAATTAATGGTGACACAAACAGATCGAATAATGTTATCGTCTCGCCGTTGAGATTAATGTAAGCACAGATGTGTCCTGTCAGACAACACTTGCGCCAATAGGATAGCACTTCTTGCCGATAGCCTGGCGCCAAAAATTCCCCTCTGCGATGATAAATCTTGGCTTGATCTTAGGATGGTGGTTTATTGAGGCCCAAGCTTTGTGGTGCTCTAGCTTATCCCATGATATTGCGACAGAGCGATAACGCGACACAAAATGACGAGAACACAACATGCAATGCCTATAATCACGAATGACGAAATAACGACACGAAATGACTATATCAGGACACGAAATGACGATAACACAACACGACACAACGGTATGTGATATTGTGATATTGTCCAGAATACAATATTCCGATATCACGACATGGTTGTCCTGACGATATCACGATATGGTGATAGACCAATACGGAACGCTGAGGAATACAAACTGCCGTATGTGATTTCCTCAGATACATAGTACCCTTGCAAGGTTCCCCAGAGTTTGAATTCAAAGGTTTTATTGCAGAGCGAACAAAGTCCCCTGTATGTCACATGCTCAATCTGGTTAAGAAATATAATCTGTTCACTTATGTTGATGATTATATGAAGACTGCGCAGTTTCCTAATAAGAACGAATGGTCTAGTGACGTCAAGGAAAGACTGAATGATTTTAATGACATGATGTTGATGGACGAACTTAGTAATAGGTTAAACCTGTACAGATACTCTTTGCTGCGTTCATGTGAAAAGCATATATAGGTTATGGTTACTAGCTCGTGAATCACCAGAACAATTTTTATGATATTGCTAGACTGGTTCTAATATGTAGTAAAACAATGCAATCAGGACAATGTATATGTGGAATGTTTGCTTACGATATTGTCAAACATGTACTAATTTACTGCCAAAGTATACAACAGGAGAGAAATGTCTTAATTGAAGTATTATGTGATCTTTTAGATGTTAACGTTTTTGTTGATTTGTGGAATGATGAAGATGCATTTATATCATTTCTACTTGGTGGTTTGCCTACAGCTTCTTCTATATTGATTGAGTACGCATTATGGAAGAGTATTGTTATTACGGTTTCTAAGACACTGGGCAAATGGTACTCCACACATCTTGTATATCCTGCAATATATTTCATCAACTGTCATCAATGTACATAAGATTTGTATACTGATTGCATGTCAATTGTCTAATAAAGTTTCATAACCAAATACTGTATCTTCAACTATGGAGGCAATAAAGAATATCTATCTATCTATCTATGAGTTCTTGATCAGTTTGATACGAGAATTACCTAAATGACAACCCTCATCGCAAGCTCCACGAGTTGCACTAGGAGTTGGATAACGACTTATGTCGTGTTAATTTGGCACTCTAAGATTTGCCATAGAGTTGCTTACCATTTAATCTGATGTCAGGTTTTGACATAAATCAAGCAACGTAAATAAAGCATTGGTAACGAACAAAGTTGGCCCCAAAGTTTTGTACGAGTTAGGCCGACATTGAATAGTGTATTTTGAGCATACTACGGACCACTACGAGCTGTAACGATGTCCCGAGCGCTTTACATTTTAAAAATATTGGGAGTCTGTACGAATTACTGGAGCCTATGACGAGATATCCAGAGTTGCACCCGAATTCGATACGAGTCATGCCGAGTTAACCCGGCAACCAACCTGACACCCAATGAATGAATGACTATATGTCGGAAAAGGGGTCAGGGTTACAGAACAGTGCACACGATGGAACTGACTGACTTTGCACTCTATTTCTGTCATCCGTCTAATGGTCCAGTAGCCCCGATGGATTTGCAAAGATTATTGCTCATATATCAAAATGATATCTCTTTAGATCTCTGTCACCCACCACCATTCTCGGCTCAACAGCATTGCAAATTGAGGCGATGGTTTGCATACACGTTGTGAGAATCAATATCAACAATAACTTCTTCAAAGTCGATGTTCTTAGTGTTACCTAACAGTCATGTTCCGGCTCTGTGAACTCAGCACATGTTGCATGCACAGGTGTGCAGCAATGGCGCTAGGTTCCGTCCCAATTTATCTGTAGCAACGTGTAGACAGCTGGCAAGACCTTGGGAGAGTTTGGCGTGTATATATAATCGAGCTGTACGTTTCGCTTGATCAATACAGTTTCATCGAACGACGTAGAGCAACAGATCGCTGGAAAGTGTGGGCACAGGGTAAACAGGAGACAGTTGAACAGACGAGAACACAGTTTACGCATTATTTTCATTTAAGTTGAATCATATATGTGCTTGCGCGGTTTTGGAATAGCTTAAAGCTCTTGGCTCTACTATCACTGGACATTTGGTAAGTTTTATTTACGTTTTCAAAATCTGGAAATGGTTTGTTAGATTTCGTTTTAAGAGATAATGACATCACTTTTAGCCCAGCCAATGCTGGAACGATAAAGCTAACTTTATCAGAGTTAGCTGATATATATTTTTTCATTTCGTATTTTATCTTCCCTGGTCGCAATCGTATCTTCAGCAATCCTTGAAAAACTACATTAATAACAGTTGCATTCGTACATACATAGGGTTAGTCTTAATGTCAATTTCCGATGAGAACACTAATACTTCAATTGTGCTTTGATTCATAAACTGGGGAAATTGTGTTTTTCGATCTTAAGCCCCAATGCATTCGGATCGGTATCCAGATAACGTAGTGTAATAATACTACTTATATCCGAAAAAAAAGAAATAACATTAAAATTGAAATGTCGCCACGGAAAAGGAAAAGCAGCAAAGCAAAACTTGAGACACCGACTCAACTCGCGGCATACATATCTGTCTGTTGTATCAGTGGAATAATAAGACAAGGATGACTAAACCTGTAGAGTTACTGAAAATGAATGTCTTCCTGAGCACCATAATCCTAGTTTGAAATAGAGCGTCTGTCCATCTTTAGGGTTGTATTGTAGCGTCGCCATTTTACTAAACCTTTTATTCCCGATGTATGCATGGAACAGATTCCTTGAGATAAGATAACAATACTTTATTGCCATTTGCTTACCTAAACTACAGTATGCATAGGGGCGTGTCTGTTGTCGGTATAGCACACACACTTATATCCGACCTGTTACACTCAAGCGGCTAGCACTAGAAGACTTACAACACGTGCCAAAGTATTTAAAGAATATAACTGAACTGAGGAAATACGATATGGCTATTAATGTCTCAAGCACCGGACACCAGTTACACGCACACGCACGCACGCACCCACACACACACACACAGCTTAAATATATCAGAATCTGAGTGAATAATCAGTGAGATTATGTGCAGTTATATTTACAGGTTTCCATAAAACCGAATGCCAACTAATGAGGACAAATCTTCTCAGAAGTTATTTCGTGTCTTTCAATCCTCGTTTGTTTATTCTGACTGCTTGGCGGGGTTCGGACAAGTAACATATTGGATAAGTAAAAACATATCAATGATCCCTTTCAGTTTTACTGACCCGGATTTCACTGTAGTATGGTATAGACTGTCAAGAGGGGGCAAGTCTTTTTTCCATTATTATAGCAGATGTAACAACGGTGTTAAGCTTGAGCTCAGAACGTGCAGAAGCACTGTCAAACCGAACCGCCATGGAATAGGTGAGGATGCTGACAGTCATTGTTCTATTCAAACACATGTTATGATCTGTCTGTTCACGCCGCACACCCTCAGGCGCAGGAGAAAATAGCGTCCTTGTTATGGTTTGTTGATAATGTTTTCCGTGTTTTTAACCAACTTAAGATCATGCAAGATAATGGTATCCCTACACATGTCCAGCAGTTTCAAATGTTTTTACTTGGACGACAAGTGGTGGAATAATGGTTTTATTTCTCCCGAAACGAACAATAATTTCCGTCTGCGTGGTTTAAATTTAGTTCACGGCATTGTTATCTGATACCAGTCCCCAGTTTATCAATTTGATCCCTGTACGCAGACTGATCACAGTCTGTCATGAGCATCACCATAGTGATATCAAAGTGGCATCGTCTGCACACTTAAAAGCATTTGATATACAACGCATTGAGACGAGTCAGTCAATATTATGTGGACATGAGAAATCAGAGCCAGTTCTATACCATGGAGTACGGGGGCCCTGTTTCACAAAGCGATCTTAGCGCTAAGTTAATCTTAAACTCTTAAGATCAACATATTAAACCAGGTTTGAACCATCATTACAGTTGACAAAACAACTTAAAACTGTACAAAATGTCCTAAAATCACCCTCAGATTGTGTTGAGAAATATAGACAGATGATCGTCACGTTGTTTATAAAATTATGCGAGTCGCTAAGATTGATCTTAACTAAGAGCGTGTTGTGAAACAGGGCCCAGGACCGTACTGCTAAACAGTCCCAACTGAGCAATCAGTTCTGGGCTGATTACACGTTGTTGATCAACAGTTCCAAGCTCAACAACACCACTCAGGCTTTGCAAAGGACAACTGCATACATCAAATCATGGATGACATGAAAGCATCTAAAACTTAATGATAATGAAACTGAAGCTACAGTAATTGGGAAACATCAATATTTTCAAGATGTATACATTCATATTCTGTATTTTGTTACAGATTGATGTGTGGCGGCCTTCACGTAGATCATTGATCGGTTAGCTTGAGACGTGACAATACTTCACGTGACAGCTGTTATTGATTACCTTAGAGAGTTCAAAGTTCCCGTTCATATATGAGCGTTTCTGGAGTATTTAAGATCGCGGCATTGTATACCTTAGAGATAGCGCTCATGGAGGAGCACTAGTTAAAATGGCGGACCAGCATAACAACGGCATTGTTTTCCTTAGAGATAGTGCTCATGGAGGAACGGCAGTAGAATATTTTCATTTCAACTAAAATTTTATATTTAAAATGCAGTCCAAACATGTACATTCCAGACATTCTTTAAGCAATATGATGTTGACGCTTATACATGACTGTTCTGTGTAAATATTTCATTTCAACTAAAATTTTATATTTAAAATGGAGATCTATTGCGTTAAATGCAAACAGAAAACGGGATCTGAAAATGTTCAAGAATTTGTTACGAAAAATAAAAAAAATATATTACAAGGTAAGTGTGCAATTTGTGGAATAACAAAATCTCAATTTATTAAAAGTGATAAAACCGCGCAAAGTGTATTCCCCAAAGGCACTGGTTTAGTGAACGATTTTATAAATAAGCTCCCATTTGAAATCCACCTCCCGGGCTATCAATTTGCCGGACCTGGTACTAAATTAAATAAAAGATTGAATCCAGATTTAACTCCTAAAGAAAATAGCAAACCAATTAACAGAGTTGATGAAGCTGCCATGAAACATGATATTTGTTATTTGAAAAACAAAGATACAAATACAAGGAATAAAGTTTGTGATACTCAAATGTTAAAGAATTTAAATTTTTTTAATCCTTCATTAAGAGAAAG